>CAKNYM010052657.1:154412-193091 GCA_932195095.1 Andricus curvator
ACTGCTCTGTAGCACCAAAGATTGAATAAATCTAATCTAATCTAAAAAAAAAAAATCGTTTCTTGATGATTATATTAAACTATTTTTTATTTAAAATGAGAATCTCCCTTGCGAAAAGAAACTACTTGTCACGCCAAGTAGTATTTTCGTGAGAATAAAATAGTGAGAATGCGCAGGCGCGTCACGTAATTAAATTTGAAATTGCTTATTTTAACGATTACGTGCTAATATTTATGGCAAAACGGCTTGAAATACAATAAAACAGCAATTTGCATCAATTTGACGAAGTAAATTTGTAATTGCATTGTTATACTAAGTGCGGCATGTAGTGTAAGTATGTATATCCCTTACGGTCACACCTCTAAATACACCTTTAGATATTTTCGGCTGAAAAAAATCACGAGTGATGTTGAAACAATACGAAATAGGAAAAAAATTTGAAAGCAGGTGTCTAGTCTCAAAAGCGTTCGAATTCTCATTTTCTAATACAGTAATAAAAAAAAGTAATTTAAATTTTATGTAGTTAAAATTTTAGTGTAGTATGCATTTTAGCGCACTAATAATTTTTTTCTATCTTTGAAATATTTTTTAAACATTTATTATCGTTCAATGAAAAAAAAATTCTTTTTATAGTCCTTTCACCGAATAATCGTCTTATCTCAGAGCGATACCGTCACAATAAATGTTGATTGTCTCGGAACAGAATAATTTGTTTGTATCAAACATTTGTTATTCTTATTTAGCTTCCCCATATCTTGGGAGCAAGTTTTTATTTTTATGAAAAATTGAAAATTCGATTTTGAATCGCTACCGAAATACGATTTTCAAACCCTGATCAATTTTAACCTCAAAATTCTTGAACGATTTACTCGGAATTGGTTCACTTTTTTAGACCAAAGAATTATTTATGAATTATCAATTGTACTTGGAAATTTGTCAAATATAAATAATTTTTAATTCAAGATTTTAAATTTACTAATATTTGACTAACAATATTTACGAAAACGGTTAAGATCTTCAGACACGTAAACAATATTGGCATCCGTAAAAGTAATAAAATTTCAAAAGTAATACTTTTTTTCAAACATATCTTACTCAGTAGAATGAATCATTTCTTAAGTTATTTTACTAGTTTGAAACATTTTCAGAAATCTTAATGTTCCAGAACTTGATATTATGCATTTTAAAATAATGTAGTTTTTAATATTCGAAAATAAAACCCGAAGGACGTGCACGCACGCTTCGCACGCGTGCATTGTATTTAAACGTTTTATTTGAAGCAGTTTAATGAATAATTTTAATTTAATTTATATCCACGGAATTTCAAATAATTTCTACATATTTTAATGGATTTTTACGATTTCCAAAGATTTCAAGGTATTTTAAGATGTTTTAGCGAATTTCAAAAGGACTTCAGGGAATAAATTTAATTATATTAAGAAATTTCTACGGATTTCAACAGTTTCAAGGGATATGAAGGACATAGAAAATTTCTAATTTATTTTCAAAGATTCCAAAGAATTTCCAGAGATAATGTTTTCAAGCCATTTTAGAACTCTTAATAATCAAAAATTCACGTGCCGTGCACGCGCGCTTGCATTTTATTTGAGCTGTTTTTTTTTAATTTAATGAATAATTTTCATTTAATTCATATCTATAATGATTTTCAAATTTGTTCTACTTATTTTAATGGATTTTTACGATTTCATGGGATTTTTACAAATTTCCAGAGGAGACAGATTTTAAGTTATTCTGAAAGAACCCAAAGAATTTAAAAAGGTTTTGTTTCCAAAATATTTTAGGCGCTCAATCTGAAGTATTTTTAATTTGACTTTAAGAGAATTGAAGAGCGTTGTTTCCAACTCACATTGAAAGTATTAATTATAGTATGGATGAACTAACAAATCTTGGACAAAAATATTTAATTATACTTAATTATTTTAATTATTAATAAAGGAATTTTTTGAAGAAGAAATTATCTTGATTATGAGAATGATTTAAAACATATAAAAATTATTTATTTAACAAATTTTATGTTTCTCAGGCTTTTTTATATCGTCGTGAATAAATTTCCAACGATCTGAGTATATCCAATTTAAAAAAATAGATTCTTTAATGACAGAAATCGTTGAAAAAATCATCTAACATTATTTAAAAACTATACAATGTATTTTAAGAAGATTGTTTCTTCTCTTGTAAATGTAAAAATAAGTCTTTAATCTTTTCCATCTTCTTACCCTCTTTCGTGAAAAAATTCCCCTAATTCCGCTTTTTCAGCTCTTTTTGCGCTGTGATCCCTGATATTGTAATCAACATTAAAATCGTGTGTTATTAATTATGCAATTACTCATTATTCTTTCACAATATTTAACAAAATATTAATTTTAATTTAATTTTGCTTGTTTGCAGTATATTGGATGTCTGGAGGTCTACACGTCCATGAAAAGTTTGGACTTCGAGACGAGATCTTGCGTGGCCAAGTAAGTTTCTATTCCATTTCGTGTAATTAAAATGTCTAATTAAAATCAAATTTGGCTTGGCCTAAATTGTCATAAATATTTTTATCTAAAATATCATTTCGGCTTTACAGAGAATGTATAAACAGAGTATGTGAAGCAGCAGGATTGAAATCAGCTGATAAAAAAAGAAGGGTCAGTATTCCATAAAGATTAATTTTTTTCAAACAAATTTGACTAATTTAAAATAACGAAAATTAAAATTACTTTTGACAGGTTGATAGAAAAGTTCTAAGAGCAATTGCGGACAAGCCTTGTATGGAACATGCTGGATCAAACATCAATCTGACCATTAGTAGTTGTAGTTTAGCCTTAACGATTCTTGAAACTGGTCAAGTAATCGCTAAACACGAAATGCCTAGAATCTCCTTTGCCTCGGGTGGTGATACGGTAAATTTTCTGAATAAATGTTTTATATCTTCTAAACTTTAATTTACATTCTAAATTTAATATTTAAATTTAAACATTGAAATTGGAAAATAAAATCAATAAAATTCAATATTTATTACACAGCATTAATTGAGATTCTCCTTTTTCAGGAAATTTTAGACTTCGTTGCCTACGTAGCGAAAAATATGCAAGAATGGCGAGCTTGTTATGTCCTGGAATGTGGTGGTGGTTTAGCCCAAGACGTAATATCCACAATTGGTCAAGCCTTCGAACTTAGATTCAAAGAATTCCTCACCAAACCTTCTTCCCTGCAGTAAGTCGAAAATAAAATTTAAGTAAGGCCATGTAGTACTTATCCGATTCCTAGCTTACCGACATTTTTTCGCAACAACTCACGTTCACGCGAATTGAGATATATTTAGTGGAGAATTTGGGAAATTAAATGAAAGTCACTAAGGAAAATTTGTGTGTCCTAAACTATTGTAAAGGGAGCTTCCATTTATGACGTAGGGATATGCGGAGGTGGAGGGTGTCCGGAAAATCTTATGAATCCTTACTTAGGTGGGAGGAGGAGTCCAAAGTATTTCTTTCGCAAGTTTTCTCTTTCTAATTACTTTTTAAATATATGCTAATTGGAACCAGTTTTGGCTGTTAAAATTACTTTTTATACTATTATACAAATTATATCATGATTTGTTTTATTTATTTTTTATTATGTAATGTTTCGTATGTGATACGTCCAATAAATATAGAATCAAGAAGTTAACCATTCTTGAAATCTGGTGTACACCTTTCATGAAATCTCTGAAAATCTTTACAATCCCTTGAAATCCCGGGAATTCTTTTGAAAATTATCTAAATCCCTTAACATTTTTTAAATCTTGTGATTACCTTTAAAATCCGTGGAAATTCCTTAAGATCTCTAAAAATCGGTAAAACCCCTAAAATTCCGTGGAATATTTCGAAATATTATGAGATCCTTTGAAATCTTCGAAATCCCTTTAAAATTAATTGGAATCTTTAAAATATTAGGGAATATTTTCGAATCTCCTAAATCCCTTAAAATATTTTTAAATCCATTAAGATCACTTAAAATCCATTAAAATTCCTTAAAATCATTTATAATATTCGAAAATCCTTCGAAATTCCATTAAATCTGTTGAAATCTTCTGAAATTTCTCCAAATCCCTTTAAATCTTTGAAACCTTTCAAAAATCTCCTTGCATTCTTCATTCTTCGCAGGTCTTGAAATTCCTTGAGATCCTTTGAAATTCTGGTAAATCTTTTGAAATATTGTGCAATTTCTTCAAATCCCTTTAAAATTAATTGAAATCTTTCAAATTCGTCGGAATCTTTCCGAACCTCTTGAAATCAATTGCAATATTTGATTATCTATTAAAATCTTTTAAAAGCCATAAAAATGTCTCGAGAAGTTTCGTAAAATCATTTATAATATTTCGAAATCCTTTGAAATTCAGTTCAATTTGTTAAAATCTTCTCAAATCCGTGGATATACTTATCTCGTGAAATCTTATTAAATGCCTTCAAATCTTCAACATCCTCGAAATTTTATTAAAATCCCCTGACATTCCTCGAAATTCGTGAAAATATTCGGGTATCTCTTGAAATCCTTTTAAACGCTTTGACATCCCGTGACTTCTTTATTACATAAATATAATTAATGTTTTATCTTTAAAAGTTTCGAAGTTATAGCCTGCGAAAGTCATTTTATAGTGAATAATTTTTTTTTTTAATGAACATTTTTAGAATTTGGGCATTAACTTCTTTCCTGTGTATGGCTGGTGAAAGTTTCTAGTAATTAATTGAAATTAGACTAAATTTCGAGTAAATCTGAAAAAGAATCAATGCTCTAGCTCTAATAGGACCGAAGTTATGGCCTTCTAAAACTGACATTTTTTTATTGAATTTTGTCAAACATCTTTCTTTTTAATTTTTTGTAATTAGTTAGGTTATCATTTCCTTCAAATACAAGATAGAAAATATTATAAGAGCATTTTTCCATGTTTCGTTCTCCAGAAACGAAAAATTTACAAAAAATTAGGTTTAGCAAAATTTAAGAAAAAAGGGTCATTTTCAAAAGGTCATAACTTCGTTCCTATTAGATTAATTTTGGTTACCATCATTTTTGTAATTTCTCGTTTCCGGAGAACGAAACATGGAAAAATACTCTCATCATATTTTGTATCTTGTATATAAAGGAAATGATAAGCTAACTAATTTCGAGAAATTAAAAAAAAAGATGTTCAAAAAAATTCAATAAAAAAATGTGGCCTTTCAGAAGGCCATAATTTCGGTCCTATTAGAGCTAGAGCATTGATTTTTTTTAGATTCGCTCGAAATTCAGTCTACTTTAATTTATTTAGTGGCAACTTTCACCAGCCATTCGTAGGGAAAAGGTTATTGCCTAAAACCTAAAATTGTTAATTGAAAAAAAAATTATTGACTAAAAAACCACTTTATTTCGAAACTTTTAGAGGTAGAACATTTATTTATGTTTAAGTATTTCAGAAAATTTTATACACTTTAATTCTTGTAGATATCATTGGGACTTCGGATGGATTTGAAAGGAAAAATTTCTTTAAAAACTCAGGTTTACCACTTTTTTCCTCATTTTTCAGATTCATTCATTCGTTTTTAACTTATTTTTATGGAAATATGATGATAAACCTCTTTAAAAAAAAATAAAAAATTAAGTTTTCTCAAAAACGGCCCAAACTACTTTTTAATTTTCAGGCTCAAAATGATTGTGAGATATCACCAAAGTGTAATCAAAAGAGAACCAGGAGGAGCAAGCACCTTTGGGTTCAGCTTAGTCGAGATCCACCGTGCACTTTGTAGTACTTTGAAATACCCTAAAATCCCTTGAAAGCCTTTTAAATCACTGAAAATCTATCCAATCTTTTGATACCTTCTTTACAGTGAAAATATTAAAAATATTATTGATATTGCGTAAAAATATAAAATCTGACGTAAGAAGGGGGGTCACACAAATCTTACGAATCCTGACAATAGGGCGGTGGGGATCTAGAATTTCAAAAATCATCCTTACGTAATTAATGGAAGTTTCCAAATACAGAACAAAAATGTCAAAAAATGTATTTAAATTAGGAATCGGATAAGTATTACATGGCCTCAAAGTTGAAAAAAATGATTAGAAATACAATGTAGGTACACATTTTTCATTCAATTTTAGCCCAGCATTGAATGGTTTGAGAGAAGCAGACAGAGATTACTACAACGATTTGCCTGGAAAAGTTCCACCAGATATTGGACCGCCTCCAGTACCTCCATTACCAATTTCAGCATCCACCTTACCTAATTTAAAACACCATCATTCCAATCACAATCATGCACCAGGAAGTAGCATTCAAAACACACCTTTGCCTGATCCAAAAACCAATAGTTGCAGCAAACAAAGCCAACAGTGGTCAGGTAATATATTCTTTTTTAAAGATTTTGATTTATTTCGTTATTTCATGCAGTTATTTTAATTTAAGATATTAGTTATCAATAGATATTTAGTGACTCAGTGGTTAGGCGCTTCATAATGGAGCAAAAAAGTCTTTTCTTCACAAACTAATCTATAGAGCTTACAATATTGATCCGATTGCGGCGTTTTTTAAAAATGAATGTTAACTTAATTTCATATTTATGTAACACTTCATACATACATAAAAGTAATTTATAGTTAACATTTTGGAACAATCTAAAGTAATTGTTAATGGTAAAAACAAATGTATATTTTAGTAATTTCTCGCTCTAAAAACTTCATTCTTTTGACAGAATTGATAAAAAATTTGTCGGCACTAAATAATATGTACGACGTTTAATACCTGATAACAATTGTTTTAATAAATTCAATAAATAAATAAAGATTTTCGTCAATTGTCAATCCGTAGATTAAAAAATTCGCGATTTCGTCATTTTCAAGAGTTTGCCACCGTTTCTGGAAACAATTTAAATTTCACTGTCTATGATGGCTTTGGAAGCAGTGCGGATTTTTAAATAAAATTGATTATAATGAAAGTGATTGTCGCTTATTGAAAAAATAACATAGGAAAGGTATATTGCCAAATAATTTTAAACTGATTCCGTTGAAAAAAAAGGAAATCTACCGGCTCACTATTGACGAAAATCTGTATTTGTTTATAAAATTAATTTAAGCAATCTATAATCGTTATCGGGTATTAAAAAATCGTACATATTATTTATCGTTGAATTTTTTTATCAATTCTGTCAGAAGAACTAAAATATGTATATATTTTTATCAAGTTTGCTTTTAACATTAAATTTACTTTGTTTTCCCTAAAATAGTGATTCTATTTGAGAAAAACACATCTAAATAATTGTCAAGTGCCATAAGCGCACGTGTTATGTTGAGCAAAAAGAGAATATCTCCTAATCTAGAACCCGCCCTTAAGGGCTATTTTCATGCGGACACCCACAATTTGTTAATGAAAAAGAGCATAGCCGGGTTTCCACGTAAAAACTGCCCCCAAACCAAATCAGATTTCGTATCAACTATTCGAAGGCACTTGGTTTAAGATTGTTTTTTGCCAATTTTCAGCCCGATATCCGTCATATAGGATGAGTAATCGTTGATTATGAGAATTTTGTTTTTCGCCATTTTTAGCTAAACTAATCATCGTAAAAATCTAAAAAAAATGCACAGTACTTCTTAACATTAAGGGACATATCCGTGATTTTTGCGCAGATTTTTTCGTGCGAAATCCGCAATGAAAAAAATTGAAAATATTTTTGCACGTAATTTTTTTATCAAAAAAATCCGTAAGCAAAGCTGGGATTTTTGTCATTAATGAGTCCCCCAAAGACGCATGTCCTAATTTTTTCAGATTTTCAAACTACAAGAATGCATTGTTCAATGTAATATTTTAACCATATAATCTAAAGGCAATTATACAGGTGGTACCCTGTTTTCGTAGCTTAGAGTGATATAATATAATACAATAATAAAAATAAATAATAATGATATATAATGATAATTTTTCGAAAGTATATGTAATATATCTAAATCAATACATTATTTTTAAGTATCGTCTACATTGTTTAAAAATCTGAAAAAATAGGGTCACCCACAAAAATTTTGTTTGCCATATAGTTGAGCTTTTTATAAACTTTGACTTCCAAAGAATTTAAATGTGAAATTAAAACTTAATTTTGTTTATTTAATAATTTATAATAATTTATTAAAAAGTGACAAAATATCAACCGGAAATGTCGATTTTTGAAACGAAACCTGTGGCGCCCTCCTGGCCTGAAACACATGGTGTGACGTCACGTGCGAATTTCGCACGAAAAAAATTCACAGAGATGTCCTTTGATGTCAAGAAGTACTCTGTGCCTTCGAATAGTTGATACGAAATCTGATTTAGATTGGGGGCAGTTTTTACATGGAAACCCGACTATGCTTCTTTTTACCTGCTGGATGTAATTTCTAAGGAGGAGAGTTTCTACTGATTTTATGAAGTTTTACATAAATATGGGTAGTGCCAACAAAATGGTAAAGTTTATTTTTTTTTAAATTAAGTTTGTTTTCAAATTAAAAAATATGGAAAAGATTTAAAAATCAGCCCTCATAAAACTCTTTAATGTTTATTTAACTTGCATTTTTTTATTAAAACGCTCAGATTGGATGAACCTTGTGAACTCTAGACTGATTTGTCCAGGATATACTATTTTGCCCTACTATGCAATCGGGCTTCCAATAGGAGGTTCGGGGGTTCGATCCCTGAGCCGGTATTGAGCTTCTGATGGTTCGGATCCCACTGAACCGGAAAATGAGCATAATTTTGTCTATTCTTGATAGAAAAATATATTCAATCACTTTCAATTTCACTTGATATCACAATTCTATTTTTTATAGAATATATTTTTAAATTTTGGAATTTTCAGAATCGGAAAATTTGATTGATTTGAATTCAGACTCTATTCCTTTACCTTCGAACTACAACTCGGCTCCTGAACATAATTATGTGAACGATACCATTATTGCTGCGAATAGAGATAGTAGACGAGAGCCTGCCACTTTCTTTGACGCTTTCGATATGCGTAAGAAATTTTTATTTTTTTGCTTGCAATTAGCGAATTTTTACAGTTTATATTTAGATTTACAATAAATTCTACTCTTGATTTCATATATAGAACCTTTTTGCACTGCTATTTCGGAGATAATCAAACTTAGCCCTGAAAGCCAAAAGCAACAACTGAAACAGGAATTATGGTTTCATGGAAGTGTTAGTAGATTTGAGGCCGAATCCATGCTGTCGAGGGTCTGTATTAATAATTTACTAAAATAGTTGTAGAAAATAATTCATTTTTTTCAGTTTAATAAACATTTCTTATAATTTTGTTCCAGAAACTCAGAGATCACAGTCTTTCCCCTATTCCCCCGAGTTTCCCCCTTTTCAAATTCCCCGTTTTCCTCCTATTCTTGATAATCTTCCCCTTTTCCCCCTTCTCTTTGTAAAGATAGGATATTTAAAAATACAATATTTTTATTATGCGGAAAATAAATTCTCTGAAATTAGTAAATGTACGTAAAAACTATAAGAACCATTGTTTGTTTTAGATCTATAAAATTATTTTGTTCAAAACTAGAATGTGCTACAACGTTTCAAGTGTTGAAGACTATGGTTAATTAAAAATAAACACTAAAAAACGTGGAAGCTAAAATATTTTTAAATATGTTGAAAATGTGAAAACCGGATATGGAAGTTGGTATCCAATATAAAATTGGAACAGTTAAAAATATATAGTAATTACAAAAAGAAGTATTAGAAGGTGAGCACTTTTTGATTGAAATGTGCAAAGTTAAATAATTAAAAAAAAAGAATATTCCAAGTTGATCAACTGCAAAGTAAAATGTTTTAACTTGAAAAATTTTAAGTGAAATGTTCAGAATTAAGCCACTTGAATTTTAAATCAGTATAGGAGTGTTGAGATGTCTCAAATTTTTTTTAATTTTACCAATACAAAATTTACAAGTGTTTATTTGACCAATTTCAAATTAAACAATTTGGGATTTAAATAAAACCTTTAAAGCTAAAATAATTTTTCTCTGAATATATTCAAACTATATATTTTTGAAATGAAAAATATTTCAGGTGCTCAAACTTAAACATTGAAGAGTAGTTTCAAAGTAACATTCAAAATATTTATTATGACAAGTCTTAAAAGAGAAAATGTTCTTCATTATGAGAACGGTTTTAAACATATACAAATTATATTTAATTAACAAATTTTATTTTTTAGAAAATAAATTTTAGAATATAAATTCTTTAATGGCAGAAATCATTAAAATTCCATTTAACATTATTTAAAAATATAAACTTATAAAAAGATTGCTTTTTCTTTTCTACATTTAAAAATAACTGTTTAATCTTTCCCCTATTTTCCTCCTTTTTTGAGTTACTTTTCCGCTGTGATATTGAGATACTAAAAGAAAGTCCTTACTACTTTCTTTTCAGTTTACAATCTATGAACTAAAATAAAATAAATATTTCAATTTAAATAAAAAACATTTTTTACAGGTTGAAGATAATTTAAGAAAAAATCATTTTAAAAATTACCTACACTTCTTAGTATCAAAAATTAAAGACTGAAGATTCCAGAAATATTCTTATAAGATTTTTTTTTGTCCGAAATCTTTTTGGAAGGATATACTAACAAAATAGTATTACTTCTAAGAATAAAGTAAAAATGAATCATTAAAAAAAATTGAGCATTTTAGTTTGAAATTAAAATTGATTAAATTAAATATAACTTTTTTCTGAAATATTACAAATTTTTACTTTAGAAATTGAGCAATTAAAAACAAATTTGAACTTGAAATTGTACAATTTCAAATTGAAATTGAATAATGTCGAATTAAAAGCCCTACAAATTACTTTCTTTCAATTTCTGTGTTTCAAATTAATGAATTTTCTGTTCAAAGTATTCCAAGTTTGATAATTTAATATAATAATAATAATATATTAAAAGTTGTTTGGATTCAAACTTAAGTTAAATCACTCTAAATAGTAGGTATAATTTAAATTTAAAAGTATCTGAAATTGTACCATTTTTTAATCAGACCATTCAGAATTGAATAATTTCAAATTTAATCAAATTGAATTAATGTGAAATTAAAGAATCATGAATTAACTTAGTATGTTTCTAAACTTTTCAACCTTAAATCATCCAATTTTTAACAATTTCACTTTCAAACGTATGCAATCTTTATTTTATATCTGTCGAATTTAGATTTTTGCAATTATAATTAAAATTGTTCAATTTAGGAGAGTTAAATTCTAATCTCAAAGTTGTAAACATTTTGAAAACCTTGAATTTTAAATGCAATATCTTCGCTTTCAATTTCATATTGTGTAATTTTAAGCACTTAAAATTCCAAATTTTTATATTTGTTTACGCTTTGAGTTTAAAATTTCCTAATTGAACTCAAAATAAAAAAATATTCCGCGTAGAATCCGTAGCAATGAAATAGTTTATGTTTGGCGGCGCCAAAATAAAAACTCTTCAATCTTTATGACGTCACTTTTGAAAGTGTTTAATTTTAAAACCTTCCAATTTTTAAGGCTTCGAATTTTTATTTATTTAATTTTGATGGCTATTAATTTGAAATTTAAAACAAAATTTAATGCTGCTACACTAATTTAATTCTAAAATATCGTTTTTTTTTTAGATTGAAATTATCAAATTTTGTTTAGACATATACAAATTTAAAACTATTCGTTTTAGAAGTCTTTATTGTGAAAAAATTGAATTTTGTTGGTATTTTTGAAACTTGTTGGGTTCACTTAATTTTAATTTAAAAAAAAAAAAACTAAAATTGGAAAATACGTCAAATTTTTTTTTACCCGAATACTGAAAAAAAAAACTTTTAAACTACTTGTCTTAAACAAATACCGCAGCTTTAAGAAGCGAAAAAGTATACATTAATTTCGAATTATATATAATTGTGTATAATAGTTTTCTTATATAGAAGAACTAGAAGAGACCACTTTGGATTTGAAGATGAATCTTTTCTATGCAAGGCGTTTAAATTTTGTAGATAGTCTCTACATTTTTCATTAAATGATGACTTTATTTCCAGGACGGTGATTTCTTAGTTCGAGAATCGCAAGGATCACCGGGTCAATACGTATTAACTGGCATGAATAATGGCACTCCGAAACATTTATTGTTGATAGATCCTGAAGGAGTTGTAAGCAGTCTTCCATTTAAAATTGCTATTTCGTATTTTCTTAAATTTCTAATAAAAATAATGTAAAATCTACATGATATTTAAATCTTGTTCACAGGTACGCACAAAGGATCGTGTGTTCGATAGCGTAAGTCATTTGGTAAATCACCACTGTGACAATACTTTACCAATTATATCCGCAGACAGTGCTTTGGTACTTCGGTATCCCGTCCCTAGACGCACTGCATTTTAGACTTCCTCGGAATAAAAAAAAACAGAGTTTTCCAGAATTTTTACAAGAACCATATTATATGTCTGTTTTAGAGAAGAGAGCATAACTGTTTTTATTCCATTTCTAGATTTATTCAATTTTCATAAACATAGGAACATCTTCTGTAAGAAATAGCATTTCATACGTAACGTGTATCTAACTTAAACTAACTAGGAAACAATTGCAGATATATTGGTAGAATTTGCAAAACAGAGTCTCGAACATTTTATTATCTGTTTTTATTTTTTATTGTATTTTTTTATATGTGTTTTTATGTATTATACATTGATCGATTTGTTAGATATGATTTTTTTGTTGTTCAAATACTTGAATTTTATATATCTTACATTCGAATAATTAAATCTATTTTGAAAATTTGTACATTGTATTTTAGACAGTGAGTGAAAGATATTTTTAAACAGTTCACGCTCGCTTTGAATCCTGAGATTGTATCGCAGCCAAAAAAAATTGCATCCATGTGTTAAATTTATGTAAAAATATTCCTATCAATTGTCAATTCGACTTATGCGATTACAAATATGCGTGATTAAGTTTTATAGAAGTTTTAACATATATTTTTTTAGTAAGATTGATATATTTAACGCAAAAATACTTGCTTTAATGTATTATATTTGTCAGGAAGTACATAATGGAAGAGCAATGCAGTTTCACTGCCTTTTTTATTATCTCAACAAACCAAAATTGTCTTGCTCATTATTGAAATCTAACATTGGGATCATAATGACTACCTATAAAAATGTCTGAATAAAAATATTCAATTCAATAAAATCTTTCAATTTAATGGTCACTTTCTTTAATTATTTATGCTGAACCTTTGATATAAATCATTAACATATATTTCGTTATGTTAGTGAGAAAATATTTGATCTATTTACAATTAAGAATGAGTCATTTTGATTACAATGCAAATTGTAAACTACAAGTATCTGCTTTTTTCGTATAATAAATGAATATCTCTACCTACTCTTATAAATTAAAACATCGTTTGTTTCACAAAGATGAAAAAAAATATAAGAATATATCTTCGCTTTGCAGTCATAATTTTTATCACAAATGTTCGTAAAAGTTATTTCACAATATTCACATAGTCATTTCCCACTCCAGTAGTGTTAAGCTATATTTTCTTTAAAAAAGAATAATTTATAACAAAAAATATTTCTTATTTTGACATTGAAATACAGCTTAGCTCTACCTTTCATTTATTCTCTGATTTCAGTAAAGTTATTTACTTGTTATTTGCGAAAGTTATTAATATTCTTGCTTATAAGTACTTTTACAATCAAACACTCATACAATTAAACCAACTTGAATGACTTATGAATATTTACAAATGTAGTTTAACACTTTGACACGAAAGCGTTGCCAACAATTACCTATATAATAATCGTTACATAATTTTATATTTTTTTGACAACTATAAATTCCTAAAAAAATCCTACACAACTATCAGGTTTACAAATTTAATTTTTATTTGATATTCTAAAAGACTTCAGAAACATAGAAAATAATATGTTACTTTTAATTTTGAGAGTTTACTGTAAATGTAAAATAGACAAAATGATTTCAGTGTATTAAAAATTAGAAAAAGACAATTGCACACGAAATGATTCAAAAATATTAATTAAAAATTGTATATTTGAAAATGCCTCAAGTATAAACAAAAAGTAAATAATTCGATATATACTTTGAGAGTAAAATTCATTTCTTGATACTCAGGCACAGATTATTACAGTAAATGGCTATTGGGCGTTTTCTCATAATACGATAGTGGCTAATGAAAACATCTTCGTTTTTTTTAGAGTTTCGTAGACTATACTGGAAACCTGCAATATTTATTTCAGAGTGTTGAAACTTGGCATGAATATTATTCACTGCTACCCAACGGAAAAACCTAGCAAGTGACATTTGCCAACAAAATTTTTTTCTCATGCAAATATGCCTGAAAATAATCACAATGGCAAATGCTACTTGATTTTTCCATTCAGCCCTAGAGTATTCAAAGAAAAATATATCCGTCCGTTTCTCGGTATTATTTTTGTTATTCAGTCCGATTTTCTTCTAGAATTGAGGTAAAAAATAAAATTTGATATTACAGTGCTGTTTTTTGTTATGAGTAGTGATAACACAAGAAAATCAGAGTATTCCTGCAGCCTACGAAACCCTTTTCTTGATTAATTTTTATCTATAACCACAGGAATAAATCGTGCCAATATTTAACTTTATGATTCAAAAGAAAATATTTAGTATAAATTAATGTAAATCAGGATTTTCTCAGTTTTTAAAACTCTTTGCAGTCATCAAATTATTTAAAAATACTATAAAATAATAAGCGTAGTATTTTACATTCATAATTTCACGGTTTCATTGGTTTTTAAATTATAATAATAATTTATTATTTAATTACATAACATAACATCCTGGCACGATTTTCTGTAGTATTAAAGGCGAAGACGCACATTTAAAAAGATTTTGATAAAGTCTTGTAGATCGGATTGCGATACAAAGTTCATGGAAACTATTTGAACATTTGTAACTCACAGACTTCAACCTTGATTGAGTCCAGATCCGTGGAGTTCTATAAAACTTTCCAGGGATTGAGGTACACTGCCACAGTAGGATAAGTTGTATGTTTTCACTGCTTTTGCAGCCATACACTTCAAGGATAACTTGGTTTGAGTCCGTAATATTATTTCAGCTACACCTGAAAAGTATTTGTTTATTTAATAGTGAAGAATGTGAAATAGTTAATATCAGGATTGCTAACAAATTTTCTGATGACAAAATTCAACACTGAAAACTTTCCTTTTGGTTCACGCATAACTTGTGTAAAATTTGGCATGAATCGATTAATATCCTAAGGTTGGGCGAAGCCGACATAGGATTGCAAAATTTTCAAATTGCAGTTTTGGAAAAATCGTGAATGTTCATTTCTTAATCTGCATAATATGCCTAATTTATTAGATTTTTTATTTGAGTGTATATGCACTTACTTCCACAATTTAAGGCTCTCAAGTTAAAATTGAGCATTTCCAAAACTTTAAAACATAGAATTTGATGGATTACAAAATTTAAACTGATTCAATCTGGTGGTTTACAAAATTTATAACGTCAAAATTTGATGTTTTCTGTCTTGAACTAATGAAAAATTTAATCTTCTTAAAAATGCAGTCATGAAAATTGTTTTTGTTTCAATCTCAAACTCATCTCAAATATAAGGCTTCCATTCCAAGGTTCAATGCCTTCAAATTTGATGAAATCCAGAATTTAAAAACTTTAAATTTTATGGTTTCAATAATTGTATACTTGACAATTTCGAATATTTAAACCATTCATATTCCATGTTTCGTAAAACTTGAAAGTTATAAAAATAATGATAAAATCCTGAAGTTCGAAATGTAAAATCTAGACAGTTTCGAAAACGAAAGTTTCAACTACTAATTTCACATTAAAGTTGGAGGGATTCCAAAGCTGTAAGCCTTTTCCAAATATTAAATAAAAAAACTTCGCATTTATTGCGTTGAAACTTTGAATTTAAACACTTTCAAAGTTACACGTTTCTAAAGTAGAATGAATTTAAGTTTAAAGCGTTCTAAAATTCCCACTAAATATTTAAATACAGCTTTTTCAACAAACAACAAAAATAGCAATAATAAAGTCACCAAATAGTACGAAAATGTCCTGCCTTCTCTGATACTCCATTTTATGTAGTTTATTACATAGCAAGATTTAATTATAAATTACGTTGCTTATAATCTGTTTTGAAAATATTAAAACAGACATTGAGCCCTGGACTTGGTTCGGTTTTTTAGTCACCTATACAGATTTTACAGATTTCGTAGGAACCCTGCTTATTAAAAGTAGTAGAATAACTTAATTCAAAACAAAAAATAATATTCTAACTCAAACGAAAATACTAGAATAAAAGTGATTTTTTAACGAACCAGTCGTTGCGGCTTCATAAGGTGTTTTTCCTTGACTATTCACCGTGTCCATATGGGCTCCAGCTTCTATTAATCCCATTATAATTGCGTGTAGAGTCATGAAATCACTAGAAAATTTTTTTATCAATTTATTAAAATTTGCCCAATACAAGAAAAAATAAAATAAAATGCTTCTTCAAAAACGAACCTTATTGGTTTTTCATAACTAACAATTACGTGAAGTGGTGTATTTCTCTCGTTGTCCATTGCATTAACATCAGCACCGCATTGGACCAACAATTTCGCTGTAGCTGCACACGGAAATCTGTAAAAAATTGAGCATCCTTAGAAAAGAATCAACTGGAAATGAATACAGGTACCTAAATAAAAATATAAACATCTGAATGGGTGAAAATTAAACGCGCGGCTTTTTTCGGTTTTCGCACATCGTGCTCGGATTAAATAAAAAGAAGAAATTTACATGCAAATATGATCAAATAGACAAAACCTCTACGTTTTAAGTGATTCTTAAATTTGTTTTTATTTTTGATTAAAAAGGAAGTTTATTCACTTAAGGCTCTATCGACCTTAAGGAACATATTCTCATTACAATACCTACACACTTTTTTGAAGTCCAAAGAAAAACGCTTAATTGCTTAAGAAACAGTTTTGGTTTTGAAGTATACTCAATAATCTTTTATTATTAATCAATTTAAATCGGAAAATTAAAATCTTAAGCCATAAAATTAATGAAAAACTGTTTTTTACAGGATAACATACAAACTCGAGAACATTTAAGAAGTATTCTCTGTAACTATAATTGGAAATGAGAAGAAAGCTTTATTTTGCAATTTTGTAATTAAGTCTGAGAAATGCGTGTACTGACAATTACATCTTAAGTCTTTTATTTAAAAGATATAACGACATAAATTTGAAAAAAGGCAGTCACGGACACGTTATTGGATGATATTTACTCATACTTAATCCCCTGTAATTAAGAAAATTATTTCTCTAAGCACAAGCGTACAATAGTCTAGGAACACGACATTGTCAACTTTTTTATTTTCGCCCAAATATAAATTTAAATAGATATAATTACTTACTTGCAAACATCATTCGTGTGAAAATCATCTACAGGAGTTTCAGCGTTCACAGCAAGATGTAGAAGAGTCTGCCCATCTCTGAGAGCAGCTTGGAGTGCGCATAATTTATGCACCAAATAGTGGGCTTTACTGAGATCTGCCTTATCGTCTCCTTTCTCATTCAGAGTTATCAGTTTAGTTAGAATCGTCAAGATGTAAAGAGTCGTTGTGATGTTCGATTCCATCTCATCCTGCAAAACGAATCGCAATTGCAATTTTAAACTAAATAAATATTTCCGAAAACTGGTCATGAATTTAATGCTCTCCTAGAATCTTTCTACCTGTTCTGAAACACTGATGTCTCGATTCTAGGAAAGAGGAGCACTGGAAACTCACTTTACTTACGATAAACTGATCAACATCATCCTTAGGCTCTGGATGATGGATCTTAGTTTTATTTCTCTCTATTTCTATAACACTAGCTTCAAGAACACTTAAGACTTGTGTAAACTGGAGATGGACACCCACGTGAATCATCTGGGAGAATACCTGAATCATTATAAAAATTAGATTGCATAACTTTCAAAGATTTCACAAAGAATTCAAAGATTTCAATGATTTCACCAAAACTTGTACGCCAGATTTCAAGAGTGATCAACCCATCGATTGCCGATTACCAAAAGAAATTATAATTAACTTGAAAAAAATTATTAATTCACCTGAGCAAATCTAAGTAGATCCTTGACAACGGAAATATTATTCAACTGTCTTAATTTTAAGGCTCGAAGCCACAAGTCGATGCATCTGTCGAATCGAGCCGCATCTGCAAAAACTGCTCCTCTATAGATAATTGGATGTGGCACTTCCGGATTGTGGATTCCTAAAATTCCCAGAGAATTGAGATTATATATCAAAATTAAAGGGCTCGTTCACAGCTCTAGAATTTTCCCAATCGGAATATTTCGCAAAACTCTAAAGAAATCAAACTCGAAGCCAATCTTAGAAACGTTACCTAATATTCTTTCCCTAATAACCAGCGATTCCATGTGAAGGGCGTTCTGGTCATTTTTAATACTCGATAATTGTGCCAAATTTTCACACTCTCGCCAGTTTTCATAAGCTGGCACTGGTTCAGACCTTTTCTTATATATTATATTTTCAGGATCACTGTACCTGAAACAAACAAAAAAGTGGTAATCCTCATTTACGAACGGATATTCTGTATTGGCTCGAGACCGGAATTTCACAAACGATTGATTAAATATAACTGAATAATAAACAATTTATGATTTGAAGAGAAGATTACTTTGAATTTCGTATTTATTCATTACCTAAGTTGCATTCCTTTCTTTAAATATGAATAGGCCCAACTGAGACAATAATTATCTTTGTCGTTGGCATATGAGGCTCCGAGTAATTCGTAAGCTTCTATAGTTTCTTCTTTTTTGACCTCTTCCCTCGACACTAGACATTCCACTACGTGTCTTCTCGTTCGCTCGGCAGCTGCGATCAATGGCGTCATTCCACTAACGTTCTTTGTCATTTTTGTACCGTGTTTCAATAATTCGGATACTATTTTACAGTGACCACACTCAGATGCAAAGTGCAAAGCTGTTGCACCACAGTGAGCGCTTTCATTTGGATTTGCACCGTTCTCCAAAAGAAAACTGACCTAAATTTACAAAAATTTTATTTTTAAGAACTCCATTAATATGCCATTAAAATAAAATATTATAAGTATAATTATTCAGGATGGCCATTGAAACCACAAAAAAAATCCTGACTACCAGTTTTCAAAACCTTCCCGGTCATCCAAATTTAAAAATTAAAACCTTTAAAAAATTATTGAAGATGCATTCCAAATTATAAAAATATTTTTAATTCAAGCGTTCAATATTTAATAAATTTTATAAAGTTTAATTATTTTATGAAAATTATTTAACAATTTTCTTCGACACTTTTAAACTTAAGCAATTTCTCAAAGTCAAAGCGTTCTAAAGTGCATGCTTTTGCCTTGGAAGTGTTTAGAATCGTACAATATTACATTAAAGCTTTTAATATTGTAATATTTAAATTGAAGCGACTCGAATTTTTAGAAATTTTATATTAAAATTTTCAAGATTAAAGAACTTTAAACTTATTTCAAACTTAAGACACATTTAAATTGAATACAAAATGTTACACTTTGAAAAATTCAAGTTCACGTCTGTAAAACCGAATAATTTAAAATGTAGGTAAGGTCGTCAAAAAATCTTGGAAAAGAATCTCTTGTCATACTATGAAAACAATTTTAAATGAAAGTACTTTCGTTGATACAATATTACCTCCGTCAAGGCTTCAACAGCTAAATTATAAAATATTGAGCGTAAAATAAAACTATAATAGACTTGTAAAAATAGATATAGCAACTGCGTTCTTTAAACATTCATAAAAAATTCAAACTTAGTAAATTTCTCAAAACAAAATTTTCAATTGCAATCATTTTTCTCTGAACTTTTTGGTTAATTTCAGATCAGATTAAATGAATCAATAAATTTCATTTGCTTTTAACTTTAAGTGGTATAATTTCGAAAGTGTCAGTTTAAGATTATCCAACTTTGAAAACATGAACGCTATCCATTTAAATTGAACAATTCTAAGTTTTGACTTTGAAAACAAACAATTTTGAATCCTTCGATCTAAAACTTTAATTTTGAACGCATCAAACTTAAAATTGATCTGCTTGTTTTTAATTCAAAGTTATGCAATTTTGATCTACTTTTAAGGCTTTCAACTTGAAATTGTGCAAATTTTAACGCTTACTGTTCAAACTTAAAAATTTTTGCAACAACTGAGGTTTTCAATTTGGAACTGTATAATTCTTAATAATAAAAATTTTTATTTAATTTATTTCATTACATTTTAGACTATTTGATTTGGAATGCTTTCACTGTTAAAAATTATTCAATTTTGATTAATTCAAACTTAAAACTGATCAACTTTGAGGGTTTTCCGGTACAAATTGTAAAACCGTAAGCAATTTACAATTTAATCCATAAAATGGTGAATATTTGTATTTTGAATTTTTTAACTGAATGCACTTTTAGTGGTAAGCTACTCAATATTAATCGTGTTAAACAATATTCAAAAGATCTTAGTTGTAAATAAACTCAACTGATCTAAAATTGCAATAAAATAATTTGAATGATTCAAAATGAATTATTCAATGAAGAGCGCTTTCAATAGGTTCAATCTGAAATTATTTCCTTTTTTAAATAACTTCAATTCAAAATAGAAATCAGTATAGTTTTAAATATTGCATAAAATTGTTAGATTTTTAATTATTCAAATTTTGGGTCATTGAATTAAAGTCCTCAATTTTTTAATATTATATTTAAAATTATTAATTTTACAAAGTGTCTCGTCCCGAAATTCGAGATGACTAGTCCAATATTTTTCATAAGCTTGGCTATTCGTCCCAAATTACGACTAGTCCATCTATTTTTTTAACTCTCAATTTTTCGGGACGATTAGACGCAGCCTTAATTTTAAGCATGCATTTTCAACAAATGAAGAAAAAGTAAAAAGAAACGAAGTGTCTCTTCGTCCCAACATTCGGGATGATTAATGAAATATATTTTATAAATTTCACGCCTACCCCGAAAGGGAAATGGCTTAATGGTATAATAATAATAATAGTTAGTCGTCCCGAAATTTCGGGACGAATAGTGCATTCCCTTCTCCAACTCCGCCAATTTCTCGGGACGACTAGACGCAGCCAAACAGAAAAGGGAAACGGGGAAAATTGTAACATCAAGTGACATTTAAAATGATTCTATATTTTTTTTTCAATTAGGATTAAACAAATTTTCGATAAAAGAATCAATTCAATGTCATTTCCCGATCTCAGAAAGTTTCCATTTTCCTGGCCTTGGACTACTCTGGTTATTATAGAAATAAAGCTAAATATCTCACAAAAAGACTAAACGTTATCGGCGAGAAATAGAAATTGGACAATTTAAAAATATTTTTGTTGTGTAAATGAAATACTTACAACATCGAGATGTCCTTTGTAAGCAGCAATCATCAAGCAAGTATTGTTATATTTATTGGCTGTGTGAATGTTAGCTCGGTGATCTGTTAAATATTTGACGATATCTAATCTGCCATCGAAACAAGCAGCCCTCAGAGGCGTGGAATTGGTTTTCGTTGGATGATTAACGTTTGCTCCTGCCTTCACGAGCGTCTTGACGACATTCAAATGCCCAGCACCTAAAAATATTGTTTAAGAAGAGTAATCTCAGAATTTCAATTTAATAGAATAGATTAAAATGTGTAAAATATGTTTTCTTTTTTGCTTAATTTACCTGCAGCACACCAGAGAGCACTTGCACCTTCAATTACGTATCCATCAAATTTGACAGTGCCCTCTTCTTCTAGATCCGGTTTGAATTTATCTAGCAACATTTTCACCACTCGGTCGTGACCAAAACGAGAGGCGACTATTAGGGGAGTACATCTTTGCCCATCTTCTTGTAAAACTTTCTGTAATGGAAGTATTAAATATTTTTAGATTAATCTTAATTAATCATGTTTTAAATTATGAGAGATTCAATTCACCTTTAACAGTATGTATTTACTTTTGTAAAAATAAATATTATAAACTGAAAAATCCTTGATTATAAAAAAAGAAAACTTACATTTCTCTATGAATAAAATAAAGCTTCAATTTGAAAAAATAAAGCTTAATTGCCGTAAGCCAGGCTAAGCGGGACACGAGGGGTTAATTACTCGGATTTTTGGTGTACACTAGATTGCAAGATTACATGGGATTGCGAAGGATTACATGGGATTGCAAAATACTACATGGATTATAGAAAATCATTATATGACAAAAAAATTAAAGGATAATCCGCATTGGAATATTATACCATATAAATAATATATAAATAAATAAATAATACAAAAACATTAAAGGAATTAATGTAAAAAGTAGATAAACTACAAAGGAAGGATTCACTTTAGATCACTCATAATCTCATACGCAAGTACAAAAAAATAGCGATTTTGCACAAATAAACTTTACACAGCAAAAATTTGTGAATTCCCTACATATCTTTAAAATCTCTTAAAATTTGATTGAAATCCATATGAAAACTTTTTGGAATCTCTTGATGTCCCTTAATACCTTTTTAAATCTATTGAAATAGTTCAAATCTGTTAGAATCTGTTTAAATTCGTTCACATCTATTGAAAGTTGTAAAATTCCTCAAAATCTTCAAAATAATCCAAGGTCATATAAATCTTAATCTCTCTTTGAATTGTTGGAGTAGAAATCCCTTTAAATAAAATTTAACTTATTCCGTAAAGCATAAACCATTTGAAATCCATTGAATATAATTTGAATTAAACTTATTCATTAAAGTTCTCTAGAAAAAACGTTGAAATCCCTAGAAATCCTTTGAGATTAAAAAAAATCCTTTAAATCTTGTCAAATTCCTTGTAATACTAAACATTCCTTATAATCTTGGGAATCGCTAGAAATCTCTCCAAATTTCATTTAATTTATTTTCCAAAGTTCACTAGAAATCCCTTAAAATATTTGAAAATACTATAAAATTCTTTGAAATCCCTTGAAATATTTAGAAAATTGTTTTCATCCATGGCAATATTTTTCATCTCTTGAAAACCGATGAGATCTTTTAAAATTAGTTTAAATATTTAGAAATCCCATAAAATCCTTTTAAAAACCTGCGGAAATCCCCAGAAATTTGAGTAAATCTATGGGGATTCCTTAAAACCTCCTGCTTTGTTTGGAAATCTTTAAAAATCGGTGAAATTTTTATGAAGTGTGACGAAATCGCTTAAAATCCATGGAAATTCTCTGGAATTCATATTAAATTAAACTCAATCATTGAAGTTCTATAAAAAAACATTGCAATCGCTATAAATCTTTGAAATCCTTTAATCTAGTGTAATTCCTTAAAATAATTTAAAAATTTTTTATTTAATTTCCAAAGTTCACTAGAAATATCCCGAAATCTTTGGAAATTATACAACATTCTTTGGAATCCCTTGAAATTGTTGAAATCTCTTGCAATCCTTTGGAGTCCCTTAAAATCTCCGGAAATGTTTGGAAACTGCATGCAATCCGAAGAAATATTTTTGATCTCTTAAAAACCAATGAAATCTTTTAAAAATTGTTGAACTATTTATAAATCCTATAAAATCCATTTAAAAGCCTTAAAATCAGTGGAAGTCTCTCGAAATTTGTTCAAAACCTTTGGAATCGCATAAAACTTTCTGATATGTTTGGAAATCTTTAAAATCCCCTAAACTCCCTCGAAATTGCTTAAAAATAGATTAAATATTTTTAAGTGAGTTAAAATATTTGGAAAACCCTTTAAATAATTTAAAAATCTTTAAAATCAGTGGAAGTCCCTTGAAATTTGTTGAAATCCTTTGGAGCCCCTTAAAACCTCCTGATATGTTTGGAAATCTTTAAAATGTCGTGAAATTTTTACGAAACCTGACAAAACAGCTTACAATCCATGAAAATTCCTTAGAATTTCTTGAAATTCCTTAAAATTTGCCGACATCCTACCTTGAATAAATAAATAAATCATTCGTTTGTACTTTCTCAATTTTTTGGATAAATTTTTTCAATATTTCAACATTCTTTATTTCCATACTGATTTTCTTATAATGATTTTTCAAGAATCGCGAAAAAAATTTAAGAAATTTATTATTAGAAAATCATTATAGACCTGTATACTGAATTTCCTATAATATTTTTTCGTACGGGGGGATTACAAGGTATTGTAAAAGATCGCATGGAATTGCAAAAACCGGTTTTCTGTAATATTCTATTATTTTAAAGTAAATTAAACTATTATGATAAGTAAAAAGTAAAAAATACGAACTTAATTTCAGTGAAATCGTAACCTAATGTGTTGTTTCGTCATAACCTCATAAGTATATGAACACAAAATAAGAAAATATTTCAGGAAACTCTGCCTGTTTGGACTTCGAGAATGGCACTTTGAAACATCTCAACGGGTTATTTAAAGAAACGGAACGATCCCACATTCGACATATAATTTCTGTTCATGTACAACTTTCCCCTGCAAATTCGGAACTTTTTATAAAAATCGTTCTACAGCAAAAACCAAAGTTCTTATCTTGGTTAAAATTTTAGATAATTTTGTTAAGACGATACACTATATGACAGGTGACATAAATATCAAAAAAATTGCAAGTAAAGTTTTGAAAGCATTTTTTAACCAAAATACAGAAAATAACAACCTTATATAAATATATTTTTTTATCGAAACTTCGTAACGAAACTAAACAGTATTTACAAGAAAATGAAAACAAGACATGAAATTATAAAATGTAAAATTATGAGCGGCCCGGTTTCCCCAGCATGTTTCGGTGAGCCCCGGCTTACGGTAGTTCCAAGCTTTTAGAAAATAATTTTGAAGTCTTTTAGTATCTAGAGTTAAAGGCACTGAAATTTAAAAAAAGGGGTATTCAAGTATTCAAGTTTAAAAGTCTTTCAATCACATAGAAATATTAACATTAAATTGAAAACGTAGCCGTATAGATCGAATCAAGTCTATTTCAAGATAGGCCATCGAATTTTGGGAAACTGACAACTCTGGGAAATTCCCATCCAAAGATATAATTCATTGATGAAATAAGATAAATGCTGACGTAGAAAATGGACGATAAGTAAAAAATACAAAAATAAAAGCTACGTTAATTTAGAAAGAGATGTAGAATTATAATATAAAAACTTGAACATCATATTAATTAGATTAAACGCTCTTTGTTCGTTTGATTCTTTGTTTGAAAGCTCCTACGTAGCCATCTCTGGCTTCTTGCCAATTTCGAGAGCCAACATAGTTCAGGCACACGTGCGTCTTCTTTTTTTTAATATCGTTCACCTTATGCTAACGTGCGACAAAGAAATCAGTTCTAGATGATCCGATTTAATAAATTAACTAACAGAAATGAATGCAAATGAACTTTGCAAACTAAAAATCATTACAATTTTTCACCGATACATAAAATATATAAACAGGATTATAAATATATGAAAAAGAAACCCAGAGTAAATAAATAATATTTGTTCTTTGTCGTATTCAATAAATGTAAAGAGCTCATGATATTAAAAATTAGACTTTGAGACCAGAGTAATTATTTGAATCCTCATATTGACAAAGATTAGTTCATTTTCTTTTGAAATCATGTTATAGAAACTGAAAGATTTCTGATAATACAGTCACGTGTATGTAAGTTCAATTCTCTTTGAATTTGGCAACGATTCTAAATGCAAAAATAACTCACTAATTTTTTATAGTAATTTTTCCAATGAAAAAAAAAGTTTAATTATAGTTTTGTGCTACGCATTTTTTCAAGGGAAATATTTTTTAATTATTATATTATATTTAGTATTTATTACTGAATAAAGTGAGAATAAAAACTTCAATATTAGTCTTTTTGTAAAACTTAAGGTATTAAAGTATCACAAATTTGTAAAAAAAATTGGAAGCCTTCGCAATTGTCAAATTGTAAAAAGCGTTAGATACTGAGCATTCTGTACCATTTTTAAAATGATAAAAATGTGTAAATCTTCAACATGAAACATTCAACGTTGTACAATTTCAAGAAAACTAGAAACCGATTAATTTCAGTTTATAACGGTAATAATTTCGAATTGATTTGGAAATATCTAACGAGAAATTGTAGGATTTTTAGCTGAAAGTATTGAAATATGAATCCCAAATTAAAATTTGAGTAACTTTTGAGACTTGAAATTGTGATTCAAATCATTGATTGCAATATACGCCTTTTAATATAATGTTCACTTCCAGAATCATTGAGGCTTTCCAACACATTTGTTTCGAAAATTGAAAACCTCAAGATGTTTTAGCGAGGAACATTTTAGCACTTTAAAAAGAGATAACAAGATAGAAATTAAGGTGGACAAACTACTAAAATAATATTTGATATAAATTTAGGAGAAGTATGAATTTGAAAGTGTAGTTTATGAAAAGATAAAAACGAGATTGAAGGGGAAGTTTACCTGATTGATGAGACAATTGATTTGTTCTGGTGTTTTTTCGTTGAGCAGGGCGAAAAGTGTAATTGCCATTCCATCCCTAGCTGCATAATAAACACGATTCATAAGAGACAAACTGAGATCAGTTTTCTCAGCCATCTCAAGAGTAGAATCCGTTTGGAGTGTCATGGTCATGGTTATGGTTCACGTCGTTCACAACTTGACACTACTTTCCCGAACGAATCATTCCTGTAGACTGCGATGTGATAACCTCAAAAACTACTCTCGCCGCTCCATTTGCGAGATTAGCGATATAAATATACCCGAGGTATAGCTATCTATATCTATTTCGGTAGAATTTGCATGCAAAAATGTATTGAACTCGCCGTAACAAAAATAGACAATGACTTGTCACGCGCCTTGTACCAAATTCCTGCCAAAATTGACTTTCTTGTCAGTTTTTCTTGCACTAGACTCTTTTTGTTTAATCAAAATCGAAGAACTGTACTCACAAGGAGTGACGATTTTCTACTGATTATTTGTAATCTAGTTCACGGCAGGTTCACGAGAGATGAATGACATCAATGACATCGAAGCAACCCAGTCGCACGAATTGTCCCACTTTCCAGAACAAAACACACGTTTTGGTTAAGTGCAGTTGCACTTGAGATGTACTAAATGTACCGAAACTCCCGAATCTAGCTTTGATTTAATGATGTTTTTATGAATATGTTGCGATGATATCAAAAAGGAACACGAGCGTTTGTGAATATTTTTTGACGTGTGTGTGAAAAAGGAAAAAAATCTAAAAAGGTTGCAAAGACGAATGCGCATGCGCAGGATTCCCTTTCCGACAAATAAAATCATCATTTAAGATGGCCGATATCTGGATGTGTTTGGAAGACAGACAGTAATATTATTCGGCTATAATTTTACATCTTCCTAAATTAATTAAGTTTCAACATTCAAGGTTAAATTTTATATTCCCTAATCGATCTGCCTTTTTTACAACAGAGAAAAAATGTAAATTTCCTGAGAAAATAAAATTAGGTTAGTGTCTCCAAAAATATAATATTAATTAATTAGAATTAAAATTCAAACGCAATTTTGAAAGTTTAATATTTAAATTCTCGAATCGATCGAGATTTCTCCCGCGCAGGATTTCATGATGGTACGCCTGATATAAGTTTTTCTTAAGGGCGCAGATCAGCAGATTGCATGCAGAAAGTCCACAAGAGTGAAAGAGATGGAGAACAGCCTATCTCTTTCACTCTTGTGAACTTTCTGCATGCAATCTGCTGATCTGCAATCGTGTGAAAGCGCTCTAAGTTTATAGATCTAGTGCTATTTAATTTTGAAAATATTAACGTTATCTACTAAAAATGACATTAGGAGCCTCATTCAACAAATAGTAAGCATTTTCTCACAAAATTTATATACCTCAGGTGAAAACGTACAAAGAAATTGAAATAAATTCAAATTTTAATTCGGCGATTGGCAGACCTGTCAAAGTGTTGAGATTTGAAATCGTAGCCATTGCGTTGAGCTCCGTGATGTCAGGCCGAAAATGGACAGTTTTCGTTGGTTATTGTCGACGTTCTGTTCCAAATTCGACTGAATTTCAGTGTCGGAATCATTAAGGATCGAAACTTCACAAAAAGTTCGGAAAATTTAAGAAAGTTCTTAGTGATTTTTGATATTCGAGTTCAGAGGTTATACGGCTCGCTTCGCCGTGGCTCTTTCTGTGAAAGTTAACATTTACTTCGTGTTTTTCACTAAAAAATGGTACGGATTTCGAGTTTCTTGTGAACTGTAAGTTTCTTGTGAGAATTTGGTCAATTCAATTTTGATAAGTTTTCTGATAAGGTTTAGAAAAAAATCGAAAATTTTGGGAGATATAGGTTCTAGAATAATGAATTGAATAAGCAATTATATTGGAATGTTGAACGCCATTGTTCAATTCTGTTTTACAGTTTTCTTTTTTCTAGATTTTGAACACATTTTCGATACCTGCATGTTTAAATAACCTCTCTTGGAGTGATCGTCTAAAACGACCACTCTGGCGTTGGTCGTCTAAAAGAACCATCCGTTTTTTGAGTTGGCCCCTCGTTTTAGTACGCATACTTACACGGGAATTGCTTAGCAATTATTACTCTCCGGTTTAATATATTATTTTTAAATATTTTGAATTTGCGGATTTCAAGGAAGTCAAGGAACACGGAATTCAAGGAATTTACGCAATTCAAGGAATTCACGAAATTCAAGGAATTCGCGGATTTCCCGGGATTCAAAGAATTCAAGCAATTGGAGGAATTCATGAAATTCACGGGATTCAAGGAATTCACGGAATTCACAGAATTTAAGGAATTCAAGGAATTCACGGAAATCAAGGTATTCACGGAATTCAAGGTATTCACGGAATTCAAGGAATTCAGGGAATTCACGAAATTCATGGAATTCAAGGAATTAGCGCAATTCAAGGAGTTCACGGAATTCGAGGAATATACGGAATTCAAAGAATTCGCGGAATTCCGTCAATCACTTGATATCCGTCAATTTCGTTGAATTCCGTGAATTCCTTGAATTCCCGGAATTCCATAAATTCCTTGAATCCCGTGAATTCCTTGAATTCCCTGAATTCCTTGAATTCCCTGAATTCCTTGAATTCCCTGAATTCCTTGAATTCCTTGAATTCCCTGAATTCCTTGAATTCCTTGAATTTCATGAATTTCGTGAATTCCCTAAATTCCGTGAATTCTGTCAATTCTGTGAATTCCTTTAATTCCGTGATCCGTGAATTCCTTAAATTCCTTGAAATCCGCGAATTACAAATAATTAAAAATAATATATTAATAATATATTCAGTAAGTATGCGTACTAAAACGAGGAGCCAACTCAAAAAATGGAGTGGTTGTTTTAGACGATCGCTCCAAGAGTGGTTTTTTTAACATGCAGGTAATTTTATGTAGGCATTTAGATCAAAACCTTTAATTTGATATTCACTAAAATTTATATAGGTTCGTTTATTTTAGTCTTAATTTTTTTACAATTCCATTTTAACCCTTAACGGACACACTGGGTGTCTCACACCCCCTTTCCCATTTTTTTCCAATCGTTTACGTTTTTTTTCAAAAAGTTAAATTATCACTGAGGCTTTGGCGATATTTTTTCCTATTTTGTATTGTTTCAACATCAATCATGATTTTTTTTCAGCCAAAAATATCTGAGGGTGTGTTTGAAGGTTTAAAATCTTTCAGGGTTAAAATACTATCTTGTCAAATATTTTTTTGCAAACACAATAAATACTTTTTGATGTTAAAATTTAAATACCTCTGCATATCTTCTCACGTTTTTTGTTATAATTCAATAATAATTACATTTGTGTTTTCTGCTTGCAGATATGTTCTAATTAAAATTCGTTTGAAGTTTGTTTAAAACAATGTATACACTATTTTTATAAAATCTTTCATAAATCATTTTTTCTTCAGCTTGTGTCTGTGCACAAAGTTTTTGGTGCCATTTTTGAGTATTATTAAGACCTCCAAGATTCTCATACAGTATGGATGGGGTTCTGGAAACACAGATACCTAAATTATTGTTGTATTTGACTAATTCACATGTTATCTTAAAGCCATTTTTTATTTTCAATTGATAAAAATTATATTTTTATGTTAGAAAAAATTTCAAACTTTCCTATGTTAGCCTATAATCACCCTTGATCTGAAAATTATTTTTTCCCTCAAAAAGTGTTTCTTGTAATTTACCTCATTCCTACTCCCACTTCTAGAAAATTTACAACTTCCCAGGACCAACAGGGTATGTTTTAGAAAACTTTGAATTTTGGGTTAGTAGAAAAATTCCAATTTTTCTATATTGGGCTCTGGAAATTTTCGTTTTTTCTGAAAATGCTTTTTTTTTAGATTCACCTACTTAATACGTTTCTACTCCCACTACTGAAAGATCTGCAGCTTTCTAGGTCTTTTTCTTCTAAAAGTCTATTCTTAGATTTATTTAGGGCCTATTCCCACTTCAAGTAAAAGATATGTCCCCTGCTTATTGAAGTCAGGCCCAAAATATTTATAACACACGCTAATAGCATGAAATGTTCCCGGAACGTGTAAAATGTCCGCCGATTGGGAAAGTTCCAGGAACGTTCCACTGGAACGTTCCAAAGAGAAATTACCGTTATTGTTATTATTATCAGTGAATATCGCGTAAACCGTAAGCGATAGGTCAAAATCGATGTCAGTTTATAATATGGATATCAGATTACAGTGTAGTATATACGGTATTATTGAAAAATACGACGTCGTATACGATGATGTATACGACGTCGTATGGGACATAGTATACGACGTCGTATATGATATCGTATACGAAGTCTTAATTTGGGATAGTATACGATGACGTATACGATGTCGTTTACGATTTGTAGAAATTTGTTAAATGACGAAATGTAGATAATGTAAATGATAATAAGATGTAGTAAATAATATCATTTACAACAGATGTGTATCATAGAAGCAGATTTTTTTTCTACAAATAGTAAACGACATCGTAAATGGCATCGTATACGTCATCGTATATCATCCCAAATTACGATTTCGTATACGATGTCACATATTACGCCGTATACGATGTCGTATGCAACATCGTATCCGACATCGTATTTTTCAATAGGAAAAATATATTGAATATAAAATAAATTTTTTCGATTTCTTTGGAATCAAACTGAAGGGCCTATGACAAAGCCACCGTACGCGTCCTCGGGTTGCGGATAGAGGGTCCCTGTACCAAGGGTTTCTGTGGAATATGGTTGCAATAATTAATAAGCAGTCGCGAACAATTGTCCAGGGATGTTCATGAAGAAATAACCCCTAAGCGGAGGCGTAACAACGGTGCCGAAAGCTGAATGGTCCCTGGGTGAGGTGTCTTAAATGGTGACTGGGATACCGGGCGACGTCTCAGAGTATGCAGCCTTATTCTTGCATGCGGGGCTCTGCAAGGACAAACGAACTCTTTCCCTAGTTGCTCGTGGGAACAACAATGACACCAACAAAACACCAAAAAGTTGTAGATGTGGTTCAAAACGATCGAACGCGCAGAGCACCCGACAATGTGTCGGCAAACAATGCCGATCACCCTAGAGTTCGGGATGCTGGAAATAATTTAGATGGAAACACCACGACGAACCGGCGAAACGCCTACATTGAGTGGACGAGTCAACTCAAGGATGACTTGCTAGACTGCTACGATGCCAGCATTATCCCTGTTCACGGAGGCTTTATGGCGCGTATACACACTCTGTGGTGCCAGAAATACCTAGGTTTCAATTTGCCATCTTTGAGCATAACTTCAGCACGTTTCGATTCAGTCATTGCGAAATCAACTTGCCTACCTCTTGAAAAATAAATACGTACGCGGAACGCTTCCCCAACCGCTGCTTGCACAAGCTGCAGATGATGATCACGATTTCAAAACAAGGAGGAACATTGACATGCAGGTTCCTCCTAAACCCCAAGTTCTGGCTGAAATGAATGCCTCCCTTCGTGAGGATATTTCGCAGAAGTCCGACCTCTGGACCATCAATTGCTCGGTTTATGGTGCTGCGAGAGCTTGGGCTGATTCAAGTCGAAGGCTAAAACCGACAATGGTTCAAAACACCAAAAGACGCTTACATCAACTGAAAACGAGGATTGGATGGGCAAGACAGCATGCGTCCCGTTTTCCCGCGTGTGATTGACTACATAACATCTGGTAGGCCGTTCACGGAAAGGGTTCGAAAGTTCGCCCAAGAACTGAGGATCTACAATCACACACTGAACGAGTCAAAACTACTGATAATCAAGCAGCATATTGTTGACAAAATACGACTGTTATCTGACGCAAGGAGGAGAATACAGAAGAGGGAGAGATGGATCAGGGAGAATCAACAGTTTCTCGCTGACCCATCGCGCCTCTTCAGCGATCTCCTTGTTTCTATCAAAAATCTACCCAAGCCCAACGAGGTGGAGAACTTTTGGAGAGAGGTATATGAGATCCCGAAAACAGTGGAGTTGAAAGAATATACTGATAATATCATCCGCTTCATGGGGTTTGAGACAACCTCATAACATCTGAAGAGGAATGTCCGATGGTGCCAGCATTAGAATTGTCCACAGGATTGTGCGGAAAAGATACCTACTGGTGACGAGATATTTTCGCCCGTTGGCATTGCAGACATGCTCGGGCCCATTTTCGGCAGTCGGTCTTGATGGATGGCCACACGTACCGCTCCGTTACCAGTTTCGTCGTTCCTTTATATCCTGGGTATACTAGTTGGTGTAGGGAGTTGAACCTTCCGTGACGAACGGTCGAGCTGTGGAGGTAGACACGTCACAGTATAGGGTTGTACCTTAAAATGGAAGTGATACCTTTTTTAACTGAAGAGATGTGGCTGGCAGAAGATGGTTCTGAAGTACCTGGTCTGCTTCCTGCGACTTAGCGAGGACTGAGAAGTCAATATCTTTCGAAATTGCTTCAAACCTTGAGAGAGCGTCGGCCACGACATTCTCATTTCCGGAGATGTGCTAGCAAAACAGCTTCTGCCAGGTTCTTTTTGCATTCTTCGAAAGCCGCTAAAGCTTCTGGAGTCCATGGAACTGGAGATTTTCCTTTCATGCTACCTTCAAGAAGATCGTTAAGTGGAGCTTGTGGTTCAGCTGCCTTTGGAATTACGAGACGATGAAAGTTGATGGTTCCCAGAAAACGTCGAAGATCCTTCGCCGTTTTAGGTTGATGATAATTGAGAATTGCTTCGACTTTCTCTGGGAGTGGCCTGGTACCCAGTGGCGTCACTTTGTGCCCAAGGAACTTCACGGAAAATGCTCCCCAGCCACATTTTGCTGGATTCATGAGCAATCCGTAGGTTTTGAAACGATCAAAGACTTGGCGAAGATGTTCCTGGTGTTCCTCCTCTGAAGATGATGCGATGAGGATGTCGTCAATGTATACATACAAAAAATCTAGTCCTCTAAGTACTTCGTCCATGAATCGCTGGCAAGTTTGAGCTGCATTATGGAGTCCAAATGACATGCACGGGAATTCATAAAATCCAAAAGGTGTCGTTATGGCCTTTTTTGGCATTTCCTCTTCCGCAACTGGTATCTGATTGTACGCCCTGACAAGGTCGATAGTAGAGAAAACAGTCTTACCAAAGAGAGCATATGCAAAGTCGTGGAGGTGTGACATATGGTACTTGTCAGGAGTGGTCCTGAAATTAATCTTCCTGTAATCCCCACAGGGTCTCCATTGATCTCCTTTTTTCGGCACCATGTGAAGAGGTGATGTCCAGCTACTCTTTGAGACTCTTGTCAGACCCATTTGCAGCATATAGTGGAATTGCCTCTTCACTTGCTTGACATGGTCCGCGGCAAGGAGTCGTGGTTTCTCTGTAACCGGTGGTTCACGTGTGGTATGGATGTAGTGCTTCGCTGAATGTTTCAACTCGACGACAGCATCAGCTGGACGGGTTACTTCCGGGTATTTCTCTAGGAGTACGTGCCACGATGCACATCCTTTTCGAGCGGAACAGATTCCCAGCCGGGCATCCTTGCAGGGTGCAACTTTGCCGGTCGGAGAGAGAGTGGACCATCGACGAGTCTCTGGTTTCTGATGTCCACCAGGAGTCCGTAGTGATGCAGGAAATCCACTCCGATGACGGGTTTGCTAACGTCAGCGACGACGAAACGCCATTCGAAAGCTTGCCTGAGTTCAAGATCCAGGGAAACGGTTTCGAATCCATAAGTCGCGATGGCTGTAACGTTGGCCACAAAAAGGGTGTAATAAGACCTTAACCTTCGTCCGCGAAGAAAAGTAGGCGAAGAAACACACATGCCGGCTCCTGTGTCGACCAGAAATTGTGTTTTTGTCACCGTGTCGGTCACAAAGAGGCGGCGAGACTTCGGGCAAGGCTCGCTGGCCTTATTCACCGCTGGCCCAGGCTGTTTCCCTGTACGTAAGTGCACGGTTTGTTGCAACGTTTTGCGTCATCCTCGAAACGCACGTGGTACCAACAAATGCCATCTTTTGTTATTGAGCAACTGCGGCTTCGATTTCTCTGGTTGTACCGTCCGCGATATTGAGAACGACCGCGATTAAACGAACTGAAAGCTACCTCCTCGATTGCTGCCGTCATATTAGCAAGTCTAGTAGTCACTAGAGGAAGCTGCTCGAAAAGGACACCGAGGTCTACATGGCCTGGGACCGATTGTATCGCCTATGCCGAAGTTTCCGCTACGTAAGTCTTCGGACCTAGCGTCGCGATCGCCTCCGCGAATTGCGAACGTTTGTCCAGATTTGTCTGGTCCTGAGTTGCCAGGATGGCTTGCGCGGCTGTTGGCTGTCGACCGAGCCAGGGAGTTCGTAAAACGGTATCCAGAAAAACGTTACCCGCAAGTCCACGCAGGTGTTGGAGGAACTGTGATGGCGTCCGGTCGCCGATTTCCTTATGCTCTAAGAGGCGCTGCGTTTTCTGGTCTTGAGAATAACTTAACTGGTCACAGGTCCTACCAGGGTCTTCCTCGGGCAGGTTCAAAATATCGCGCACTTCCGTGGCGTATTTAGCGTTCAAGTTTCCCGCGATATAATTAAATTTTGTCGTGTTATTCTGTACGCTCGATAGGGCAAACTGGGTTTCTACTTGCGTGAACCACATTTCTGGGTCTGTGGGCCCGAAAGGTGGGATTTGCACCGCGACCTGATACGAGAGATTATTCAGTCTGCTGCCCGAAGCATTTGTAGACCGTCCATGAATTCCATGAATTTCACGAATTCCATTAATTTAATGAATTCTGCGAATTCCATCAATTCGATGAATTCTGCGAATTTCATCAATTCGATAAATTCTGCGAATTACACGAATTCCATGAATTCTTCAATTTCCATGAATATCTTGCAATCCATGAATTCCTCAAATTTCATGCATTCCTAGAATTTCGTGAATTCCAACGGTGATACTACGCTGAAAAAACCAGTCCTCGTCAGATCACTGAAGTTAAGCAGCGTTGGGCGCGGTTTGTACTTGGATGGGTGACCATCCGAGAATACTGCGTGCTGTTGGTCCACCGTGGGTGTGGTGAGCCCACACTTGTAGTAGTTATTTACTACAAGAAACTATCCACCTAGAAACACTACCCGAAGCGGGCAGTGTCACGCCTACCCTGAAAGGGAAATGGCTTAATGGTATACTTACTTTGAATTCCATGAATTCCTTGATTTCCATGAATTTCTTGAATTCCTTGAATTCCATAAATGCCTTGAATTCCGTGAATTCCATGAATTTCCTGAATTCTGTGAATTCCTTGAATTCAATGAATTTCCTGAATTCTGTGAATTCCTGGAATTCAGTAAATTCCTTGAATTCTGTGAATCCGACGAATTACGTGAATTTCATTAATTTCATGTGTTCCATAAATTCCTTGAATTCCGTGTGTTGCTTGAATTCCATGAATTCCTTGAATTCCATGCATTGCTTGAATCCCATGCATTGCTTGAATTCCATGAATTCCTTGAATTCCATACATTCCTTGAATTCCGTGAATTCCCTGGATTTTGTGAATTCCCTGAATTCTGTGAATTTCTAGAATACCGAGAGCTCCAATTACCTGAATTCCGTGAATTTCATTAATTTCGTGTGTTCCATCAATTTCATGAATTCCGCGAATTCCATGAATTCTGTGAATTCTACGAATTCCTTGAATTACACGAATTTCTTGAATTCCATGAATTTCTTGAATTTCATGACTTCATTAAATTCCTTGAATTCCATGAATTACATGAATTCCTTAAATTCCTTAAATTCCATCAATTCCATGAATACCTTGAATTCCATGAATTCCTTGAATTCCATGAATTCATTGAATTCCATGAATTCCTTGAATTCCATGAATTCATTGAATTCCTTGAATTCCATGAATTCCACGAATTCCATGAATTCCTTGAATTCCATGAATTTCTTGAATTTCATGAATTCCTTAAATTCCATGCATTCCTAGAATTTCATGAATTCTTTGAATTACATGAATTCCTTGATTTACATGAATTTTTGAATTCTATAAATTCCTTGAATTCCATGAATTTCTTGAATTCTATGAATTTCTTGAATTCCATGAATTCCTTGAATTCCATGTATTCCTTGAATTCCATGCATTCCTTCAATTACATGAACTCCTTGAATTCCATGAATTCTGTGAATTCTGTGAATTCTGACGTTAGGAAACCCATCATCGGAGTAGATTTCCTGCATCACTACGGACTCCTGGTGGACATCAGAAACCAGAGACTCGTCGATGGTCTCACCACTCTCTCTGCTACCGGCAAAGTTGCACCCTGCAAGGATGCCCGGCTGGGAATCCGTTCCGTGCGAAAAAGATGTGCATCGTGGCACGAACTCCTAGAGAAGTACCCGGAAATAACCCGTCCAGCTGATGCTGTCGTCGAGTTGAAACATTCAGCGAAGGACTACATCCATACCACACCTGAACCACCGGTTACAGAGAAACCACGACTCCTTGCCCCGGACCATGTCAAGCAAGCGAAGAAGGAATTCCACTATATGCTGCAAATGGGTCTGACAAGAGTCTCAAAGAGTAGCTGGACATCACCTATTCACATAGTGCCAAAAAAAGGCGGTCAATGGAGACCCTGTGGGGATTACAGGAAGATCAATTCCAGGACCACTCCTGACAAATACCATGTGTCACACCTCCACGACTTTGCACATGCTCTCTTTGGTAAGACTGTTTTCTCTACTATCGACCTTGTCAGGGCGTACAATCAGATACCAGTTGCGGAAGAGGAAATTCCAAAAACGGCCATAACGACACCTTTCGGATTGTATGAATTTCCGTGCATGTCATTTGGACTCCATAATGCAGCCCAAACTTGCCAGCGATTCATGGACTAGATTTTTTGTATGTATACATTGACGACATCCTAATCACATCATCTTCAGAGGAGGAACACCAGGAACATCTTCGTCAAATCTTTGATCGTTTTCAAACCTACGGAATGCTCATCAATCCAGAAAAATGTGTCTGGGGAGCATCTTCCGTGAAGTTCCTTGGGCACAAAGTGACGCCACTGGGTATCAGGCCTCTCCCAGAGGAAGTCGAAGCAATTCTCAATTATCATCAACCTGAAACGGCGAAGGATTTGCGACGTTTTTTGGGAGCCATCAACTTTCATCGCCTCGCAATTCCAAAGGCAGCTGAACCACAAGCTCCACTTAACGATCTTCTTCAAGGTAGCAGAAGCTGTTTTGCTAGCCTTTCGTGCGTCTGAAGCTCCTTTGGCAATTTTGGCAGATGCTTCGGATTTCCCAGTTGGCGCGGCTCTGCAGCAACGAGCCGACAACGAATGGCAATCCTTAGCTTTTTTCTCGAGGAAGCTCACCAGCACCGAGCGGAAGTACGGAGCCTACGACCGAGAATTGATGGACATTCACATGGCTGTGAAATTTTTTCGACATATGGTTGAAGTTTGAGATTTCATCACCTTCACCGACCATAAACCATTAACTTTCGCCTTCCAGCAAAAACCTGCTCCCCTCGCCAGTTCCGACACCACAACTTCATAAGACAATTCATCACCGACATCAGGCACATCTCCGGAAATAAAAATGTCGTGGCATTTTTCCATCAATTCTGTGAATTCCTTGAATTCCATGAATTCTTTAAAATCCATGAATTTTGTGAATTCCTCAAATTCTGTAAATTCCTTGAATTCTTTGAATCCCATGAATTCCATGAATTCCTTGGATTCCATGAATTCCTTGGATTCCATGAATTCCTTGGATTCCATGAATTCCTTGGATTCCATGAATTCCTTGAATTCCATGAATTCCTTGGATTCCATGAATTCCTTGAATTCCATGAATTCCTTGGATACCATGAATTCCTTGAATTCCATGAATTCCTTGTATTCCATGAATTCCTTGAATTCCATGAATTCCTTGGATTCCATGAATTCCTTGCATTCCATGGCTTCCTTGAATTCCATGAATTTCTTGAATTCCGTTAATTCCTTGAATTCCATGAATTCCTTGAATTCCTTAAATTCCATGAATTCCTTGAATTCCACGAATTCCAGCATTTCAATGAATTCAGCGAATCGCATGAATTCCATGAATTCTGTGAATTCCGCGAATCGCATGAATTCCATGAATTCTGT
>CAKNYM010052657.1:208831-265615 GCA_932195095.1 Andricus curvator
TGAGGAAAACGTTAGTTTTCGAAACGTCAACACCTTTACATATGAAGAAAGAAAGGATCCAACAACGAATTTTTTTTGTGTCTGAAGTATGTCATTCACCACCATTAATATTATATTTATTTATAAAAGAAACATTTTAATAAATGAAAAACAAACTTACAGGCAGCGAGAATCGAACTCGCTACCTTCCGACTATGAAGCCGAAGTGCTACTGCCTGAGCTACCGACCGTTCGGAAGTATTTCGGAACTGTATATGGCCTGTGTTGAATATTTCAAAGTCCATTTTCTCGAAAATGGTGAAAAAGCGCACATTACTGCTTTGGCAAAATAATACTCTAGTAAGGAGCCGTTCAAAAAATACGTAAGGTGTGTTTAAGTTTAACATTGCTGCAATGCTCGAAGTGACCCCCCCCCCCTTTAAGACGTTACGTATTTTTTGAACTGCCCCTAATGAGCTTTCATTATAAACATTATGAACCGAAACTAAAATGTACAATTGTCGGTCAATTTTCTAAATCAAGTCAAAAAATAAGTCATTTGGAACTTACGGCACACCTTGTTTTTGGATTTTTTTGGAATAACGCGAATGACTTTTTCCTGGGATATTTCCTTTATTCACATATTCTCAAATCGCAGTATAAACATTCATGGATGTGGTATTATATATAGATTACAGGATTAAAAATAATCTTAATAATTCTTCTAAATGGTATATTTTTTCTACATAAATAGATGGCGAGTTAAAACGTGTCTTATAGACGTCAAAATGAATGCGAATCGTATAAATTGCACATTGACTCGGAGTTGAACTCCAACGTTTGCTACAACTATTACCAATAATGAGCCAAATAACATTTTTCTTACGTTCATGCTTTTGGCAATATAAAAAACTAGTAGGTATCGATTCCTTATTGCGCGAAGGACATTGACTTTATACCATTGGAGACTCGTTACAATATTTAAAAACTTTAGACGATCATACTTTTCGTATCTTACTTTTAATCGTTGCACTTTTCACATTTCGATGGATTCAGTTTGGATATTTGAATTGTATTGTAAGGCCATGTAATACTTACCCGATTCCTACTTGTTGAAAATCTGGAAAGTTAAATAAAAGGAAATTTTTTTTTTGTTCTTCCAGAAATTTAGGACCATACAAACATTCCTTAGTGCCTTTTATTTAATTTCCCAAATTTTCAACTCTATATCTCGATTGCTGTGGACGTAAGTTGTTGCGAAAAAGGTCGATAAAGTAGGAATCGGGTAAGTATTACATGATCTTAATAAAAGAGTCACCAATGATACTAAGTACTCGATAATTTCCATACTGAAAATATGCAAACGTAACGTGATTAAAAATGGACCCTTGTAAATTAAGAATTAACAATCATATCACATGAAACTAAATCCTCTCGTAGCAAAATTACTCTCGGATTTTCTTTACAGAAACTCTGAATTATACTAATTCATTAAGAACTTTCCCAAATTGACATTACCTATCAGGAAAGTAAAACTCTTCATAAGTGAAACCTATTTGTTAAAATATTTTTTTAAGCTTTGTACAATTTCCTCGCTGCCAAAATGCTATCGCATACTAAACTTGTAATATTTCAAGCAAGTAAATTTTACGAAAGAAAGTAAAAATAACTTCAAAATCCTAATAGCGAAAGAATTAAGAATACTGCATCATTGTCGAGTGCTCAAACCTATTTTTCTATAAAGTAAACGTACTTCCTATATGTCTTAACTTTATCTTATGAAGTTTGAGCATCAATAGTATAGGAAAGTGTTTATAAAAAACTTCAAGTTACATTTCTTTACGGTATTTCGTACAATCGAAAATACACAATACTTGTGTATTTAATTTCACTTTTAATTCGTTTATGAAAAATTGTCTGAAAAATTTCTCACATGCAGCTTAGCAATGAAATTTTACGCAAATTGCTAATGAGTCGACGAAGAGTAACTAGGATTAGAGCAGTAAAAAAATTATGTGCAATTAAAAAAAAAGTATCGAAAAATAAAGCTATAAAAGCTAGTTATTTAACTAAATAAAAACAATACTTCTTAGGCGCGATTAAAATAACATTCATCTCTTCGCAAACTCATTATGAGCTGACGAATTATTTACATACCAAGACAAAAGCCCTGTCTTTCAATCCTGCTAAAATATGCGTATTTTGCTGCAGTTTTCCTTTACAGATCGATTTTTTTAAATTTACTGTTGTAAATTTATCTTTTTAAGTCTACATGAAATCTCATGTACATAAAACTTCTATAATACTTGTAGATACGAAAGTAAATACAAAGACATAGTAAAGGGCGTACAAGATATTTCAGTCTCAAATAGCACAGATCAAAGTTTTTCCTATACTTTCCTACATATTTCACCGTTTGGCAGATAAACATCACATGTCTTAATCATTTTAGTTAACTTTACATTAAAATCTCTTTACCTTGGATTGCGCTTCTACTTTACGCTATGACTTTACTCAGTTCTGGAGGCTCGACATAATTGTTCAGCACGTGCGGTGCCTCATTGAATTCGTCGAGTTCATCACCGTTATCAGCACCTTGTGCTAATAGGAAATACTGTTCGCTTCTTGTCGGCCAAAGCAAATGAGCCATCACGCAATAAGCGAAACAATCGGCAGAGTATGTAATTCCTGAAAATTAAAAGAAACTTTTTAGATTAAGGCCATGTAATACCCAATCCTTATCTTACCGACCTTTTTTTCTAACAACTCACGTCCACACGAATTAATATATCAAGTTGAAAATTTGGAAAATTAAATGAATGCCCATAAAGATCTTTTGTGTGGTCCTAAATTTCAGACTACAAGCCCAATTTTTCAAACATTTTGGAAAAATACATTTTCTTTGTAATTGGAAAAATTCTAGCCCTTAATCTTTACAGTAATTTTACAGGCTAAGATTTAAGTGTTATTTAAATAATGCTTACCAAGTAGAAGTTTAAACCTCCAAAGTGCGCTAACTTGGAGAGCTATGAGTGCTATTATAGGAAGATAAATGAACCACACGAGTGACGATGCGCCAAAGTGGAGCAAAAAATTTAATTTTTGAGTATTGTGTTCGTAAGTCATAGTGTTACGTAACTCGTACAAAAACCAAACCATAATTATACTGCGGAAGAGTAGGATGAACCATCCTGGCCAGGTTTGGTATTCATCAATGTCTTCGATAATATCAACTTCCGTCTGTAAAAATAAAAATAAGATTTAGATACTATTTTTTAATGAATGGCGCTTTAAAATTTTTAAGATTTGTTACATTGGGAACTTTTTTATCTAATTATGGTCCTCCTACAGAATTAAAAAATTCAAGTCTGCTTCAGGTTGCACAGTGTTGCTAAGCTCACTATGCAGAGTGACTACTAGACGAAGAAAAAAATGCCCGGTTTGCAAAAGTAAGAAAATTCAAAGCCTAAAAAATTAGACGATGTCCAATCGAGAATCACTCAGAATTTTTTCATCTTTCAAACTGAATAAAATTGAAAAATTTTCATTTTGAAGCTTTCAAAGTTAAATAATTTTTTTTTATTTTCAATTTTTCAAGCGTTAAAAATTGAATTAATAATATCAAATGATAAACCTTGAACATTGTGCAATATGAAATTGGGAACCTGCAAAACTGAATAATTTCAAATTTAAAGCCATTAAAATTTAATAATGTTGAAAAAACATGACAAAATAAGGGACTTAAAAATTGATATTTTTAAATTAAAGCTATCAAAACTGGACAATTAAAATGAAGCATTAAAAGTTGAACGATACCAAACGTCGTCTAAAATTGATCAAGCTTTAAATTACGATCATGAATTTAAATTGTTTAAATTTAATAATTTTGAAATTATCCTACTTTTCAAAATTAAATCATTGTAATTTTAATAGCAAGATTAAAATCTTGAATTAAGAACTTAGAATTGTTGAATTGTATGGATTTTTGATTTGACAATTGACTTAAAAATGTATATTTTCAAATTTAAGCTTTCAAAACTGGACAATTAAAATGAAACGCTAAAAATTGAACAATAATAAATGTCGTCTAAAGCTGATGAATCTTCAAAGAAGGATCGTGAAATTAATTTGTTTAAATTTAATAATTTTTAAATTATCCTAATTTTCAAAATAAAATCATTTTAATTTTAATAGAAAAATTAAAATCTTGAAATATGAACTTACATTTGTTGAACTATAAGAACACTTGATTTAAACCAGTATTTTGACTTATTGCAATTAGAAACTATTAAAATTTTAATTTTTAACAGATTTTAAATTGTTCATTCTTGAAGTTTTTAGCAGTAAAACATTGTTACTTATATTTCTAACTTATATTTACAACTGATAAATTATAAATTGTTCAATGTTTAACTTTTAAATTATAAAATCTCTAATTATGAAAGCTTTAATTTTGATTATTTGATTTGGAATGTTTCAAAATAAATATTGTTCAATTTTAAATACAAGGCCCTTAAAAGTTTGAAGTATACTTATCAATTTTTTTATTTTCTTTCGTTATTCTTTTTTTAAGCATTTTTGGTTGGATCCCTTCAAAAACAAAGATAAATAGTGACAATTTTTGTATTATATAATTTTTTGACGTCACTTTGTAAATACACTTGAAGGGTGGCAATACATAATTAAATAACCAACATAATCCGAATTTTTCGGAAGAGCGAAAAAAGATACTGCGAAATCAAAATGACCACTTAAAGATTAGACAAAACACCCACTTCCGATATGACATGTTGCTGATTGAAGCCAGCACAAATTTAATTAGAAAAAGTAATCGAGTTTCAAGGAAATAAAAGTGTCAGTTCACACTAAGTGACACTGACCTAAAGTTAGAGTAGGCTCAACTGCGGATTGCGATGAAAAATATAAAATCGTCAGTTTTAATAGAAATTAAACTTTACTTTTGAAATATTGAGATTCTGATTGCGGGTGGAAAAGATATGATTGTAAAAAGTTAGCCAATTCAAAGTAAATTGTCCAAGAACTTTGAGGTTACAATTTCGCAAGACTTAAAAATCGACTTTCGGTAGAAATTAAAAATCGAATTTTCAATTTTTTACAAAAATAAAAACTTCATCCTGAGATATATAGACGCTGAATAGGAATAACAAATTTTTGATACAAAAAATTGTTCTGCTCTGAGAAAATCAAAATTTAGTGTGACGGTATCGCACTATGAAAGACGATTTTTCGCTGAAAGGCCTAAAAAAAGATAATTTTTTTTTCAATAAACAATAATAATTTCAAGAAATATCGATGCTAAAAGGAAAAAAAAATATTACCACGCTAAAATCCTAAGATAACATTTTAACTCATATTTAAATTAAAATTGTTTTTAATTACTATATTAAAAAATGAAAATTTGAACAAATCCATTTAACACAACGCGTATTTGATTTTAAGAATATTTTATGCAATAAACCCATTTTCAGGAAAATGTTGGTTATCTATTTATGCACTACCACCCTTCACTTATAAAAATTATACAATTTTAAATTAGAGTATTAGCAATGCAGATTGATTTCGAATTTTTGAAAAATTTTGCGGTCAACAAATAAATTCACACTCATTGCCCGGTTTACCTAGGTTTGATAATTTGTATGTATTTTGTATAAATTTTATATTAAATTGAATCATAAATTTGAAAAAATATTTAGAAGAATTTATTAGATTAAAATATAAGAAATTGTAGTTTTTTGTACATCTTCAGATTAAATTCTTTTAAATTGTAAGGCTTCGAATTTCGAGACTTTTCATTTGTGTGAATTTTCCAAAATCTAATGGTTTCAAATTAGGATTTCCTAGTTATTGAAAAATGCATCGAAATTTTGTGAGAATATGGGCTGAATTCTCGATATGAGGGATTTTGGTGATTTTTGAAATTTATGCGGAAAAAAGATGGACGGACTGCGGTCCCTGATAAAAACATTTCTTACCATATTCCAGACGTAAAGCAGAATGTGTACAATCCCATAAAATAGCCAGATAGTGAAAACTAGTGGCTTCCATGTTAATTCCATTCTTGTGACTGCCCATCCCTTAGCAAGTAGAAGCAGCAATAGCATAAATGAGGTCTGAAAAAAAAACCGAGATTTACTATCAGTTTTAATAAAAAACCAATACCAATATTTCATTATTCCTTCACACATATTCTTGGAAACAATAAATAATAAAACAAAACCTTCCTCACCCTAGAAAGGATATCAAAAATGTCCCCGGCGACTTCGAGCTGTTCGTATCCAACGCCATCGAAAGCGAATTTCAGTACATGAATCAAAATCAGACTCAGAGCTATAAATTCCAAGAGCAAACTGGCTGTGAATAATCTTGTAACTGGATGTCTCTGTAGTCTCACTGCGTATAATTGCAGAGGAACTAAGATTATGTAGCACAAGAAAAATAGTAGGTAGAGTTCGATGGTGTTCTGTCGGTCATAGGAAAACTGATAGGTCAAAGTATTTAGGCTACTGGTGTTTGGATTCCCATTTACTAGCCAGATATCGTAATCTAATTTCTCGTGTTTGTCGTAATGTTCCCACTGGCAGGTTGTCGTGTTTCTGTAGCACGAAACTAGGCTGATGTACCAAAAATTTGGTTGCCAAACGTTTTCAATGCTGAATGTGAATTGATAATTCTTTATTACGTTCCAGGGTTGATCTTCCTCGTCTGAACATAGTTTGCCTTTTGGACAAGGCACTCGCCTGAATAAGAGAAATAAAAATTCCTCAATTTTTTTATTCACAAATTTATCTTGGAAAAGTGAAACAATTTAGAGTTTCAAAGTATTATTTTTTGTCGACTCGAATCTCAGAGAAAATGCCCGGCTTTTCAACATGTTTCTTTAGATTTGAAAATTCAAGTCTTCAAATTTGACGTATTTTTAATTTGGGACAATCCAAATATGACAGATTAATTATGAAACATTGAAAATTGCAAAGTTTCTAAATAGAATTGATTAAAAATAAGAAATTTTAAATTTCCAAATCGAAAAGTTCAAATTAAAGCCTTCAACATTTATCAATGAATTTGGATTTTGAAAATAGTCCAAATTTAAGATTTAAAACTGAAAACTGTTAAAATTAAACAATTTTGAATTTCATATGCTTAAAATTGTAAAATTTCCAATTGGAGTCGTGGCAATTTTAAAGAATCTCAAATATTACTTGCTCGACATTGCATAATTTCATGTTATATATTTTGTATTTGTCACCATCTTTGATTATGAAGAACAATCGTTATGTGAGTAAGAAACGTGAAACTGTTGCAGAAAACTCTAGCTTGCATTAATAAGCAACCTATGATATTTTTTTGTATGAAGTAATTAATTTCAGACAGAATACATTTTTTTAAAGAAGCTGAATAATTCAATTTAATAGTTATATAATAAAATTAAATTAATCAATATGAAATTTAAAAAAAAAACGTTTTTTCGCAGCGAAATACAAATTATTTTATTTATCAGACTTTATATATAATACATAGTTATTTTTTAGATAAAAATGTAATTACATTATCGTTTGATTAATATCTACTTAATTTTTACCTTGACACTATGAGTAGCTACTTTAAATGAAAGTAATTCAGCACTCAACATTTTCCTGAATACTAATTTAAAAATGTGTTCGAATTAATCTTTTTTCTTCTTTAATTATAATAAGAATTTAATTAAAAATATGTTTAAGCATCAAATAGTATTTATTCATAAGTAATTCTTTGATCATATTAATATATCACTGAAAATAGCGTCCTACGATAGGGACAGGTTTGAAAATAGTTTACATGCAAGCTGTCAAATTTGAGCAATATTACAAATTAGAAAGTTTTTTGTTTTAAATTATTCAACCTTGAACATTACATGAAAAGCTATGAATTATTCCATTTTTCAGGTTTTACATTTTATTGAAGAACTTTAGCGTTTCAGTTGCAAACTTATTCATTTGAAGGTTGACAGTGAAAGGTATAGATGCTAAAAATAAACCATTTCGAAAACAAGTAATCCGCATACCTCAAAAAATCCTGGCCTTCCTCGTTGCATTTAGAATCATACGAACTTTGATTCAAAGTACGAAACATCATTGCACAAGCCCTGCTTTTGTCTCTAACTCCACGATTACTATAATACTCCAAAAAATGATCACGATCCAAGACAGCAAGTGTGACAGGAACCGAGAAGTTCACTTTTGAGGTTATATTTCCAAAAATGTAACCATACGTCTCTTTTTGTCGATGCTGATCCGTTTTTTGAAATCCATACTTGTTTAAAAATCGGAAGAATTCATTGGTTTCAAAAGTTCCACTAATATGCGTACAGGTGACAATTTTCAGTTGAAAAACGAAAACAAAGCAGACCAAACACGACATGAGTCGAGCTGTCAAAAATTTCGTTCCGTGCACCATTTTCCGTTTTTTGGACAAAGTTAATCTCAAAGTGATAACTGTCAAGCCAGAAATTGCACTAGGAAGTTTAACATTTCTCTGTGCGGAATTTAGGAAAGTTTGATGATTTAACTTTCATCCAGGAAGTGACAGACTATAATGTTTTTTCCACTCTGCTCCAAAAAGACATGATGGCGCAATCAACGTAATTTTACGATTCCAAAGGTAGCATTTGAGATTCGAGAGTGAATCAGAAAAAAATGATAAAGATTAACACATTTGACAAATAATTGTTAATGTTTCATATGCACGGTTTAAAACGTCACTTTCTTATTGATTTTCCCCGCCTAGATGCACTAAAGTTTCATTTTCGACGATTCCGATTTTTTCAAGATGAATAGAATTTAACCACTGTTGCGAAGAACACATCATGGCTGTTTATTCCTACTTAGATAAAAGGGGAAGATAATAACAATTTTATAACTTGTGTTCACTGTTGTTAAAGATACACATTTTATGACTGTTTTATGACAAATGCACACAAACAAGACGGACTCTTCCACGTGGTATGTGCGTGTGCGCGCGCAATGTGAAAAAAAATGAACGAACGAACGCAAGTAAACTATCGATTCTCGAATCATCGATTCATCGACATTTTGAATTCAAATTTCGCGCAAATACATTTATTATATTCATTAGGGTGGTTCTTATTTATACTTGGTGGATTTTTATCGAATTTCTCTGCTCTCACCCCCCAGTTTTGTTCGAATGCCAAAAAAAAAAAAAATTTCCTCCAAATTTGCCGCAGAGACCATGAAGTTAAGATGGAAAAAAGTCAGAGAATAAGAATCAATCATAAATTTTGAGGTTGAATAATTTTAAGCCACTCTTATTCAATTGTTTAAACAATTTTTATTTGTTTAAATATTTGTTTCTTTTTCAATAACAATAAAATAATTTGTTTAAATAATTTTACAATTATTTAAATAATACGTATTTATTCAAGCATATATTTTACCTAAACAAAAGCAGCAGGAACATTTTATATCACTAAATTTTCGACAAATTTTAATATTTTTAAGTACTAATTTGTTTATTATGAATACTCGTAGATGTTTAAACAAATTAAAATTTTTTAAACATCCATTTCACCATAAATGCCATAAATGCCAAAGAAATATTTCTTCAAATCAGAAACAATGATATTGAATTTAACAACATATTTCTTTAATCTAAAGAAGTATTCAATTGAAACAAATTACGCCAAATTAATAAATGTTTGATTAGAACAAATAATTACTCCGTTGGAATAAATATTTATTTATTACGAATAATTTCATTCTAGTGAGCAAATGAAGTATTTCCTTCTACTAAAGAAATAAATATTTATGTAAACACAATATCTTGTTCATCTAAATTAATGCTTCATTGGTATAAATGCATGAACTCTTTGTAACAAATAAATATATTTTTAATTTAATTAATATTATTTTTAATTAAATAATTATTTCTTTGATTTAAATAAACCTAAAGACTTCATTCCAGTATACACAAATAATTGATTCAAATGCGTACGAATCTATTCAAAGAATCGAACTCATTGAATCAAATAAATATTTCTTGGAACGACAAATCAGATTTCAACGAATCTAGATCTTTTGAATCAAGGAAATCATTTTCTTAAATGTAAGAAATATTTGTTTGAATTAAGAAAATATAGCCAAAGAATTCATTTCTTTAGATCAACAAAATATATGTGTTTGGTTTAAATAAAAATTACCAATGTTAAAGAATATTCTCTTGATGCTAAGAAATAGGATTCAAGTAAATGCATTTAATTGGTACCAAAAATGATTTTTTTCAGTGTTGATGACTGACATTTTCCCCAGAATGGGTTTATACATTTAAAAATGCTTCAAAAATAAAATGCATGTTTTGTTAAAAGGATTTATTCAAATTCTCATACTTAATAAAGTAATAAAACCAATTTTTAATTGAAATTTTAGTTTAGAATTTGAGCGTGGTAATAATTTTTTTCTTCCCTTCAGCATCGATATTTCTTAAAATTATTATTTGTTGAAAAAGAGTTCCCTTTTTTATAGGCCTTTCAGCGAAAAATGTTATGTCATAGTGCGATACCGCCACACTAAATTTTGAATTTCTTGGTGCAGACCAATTTTTTGGTATCAAAAATTTATTATTCTTATTCAGCGTCCCTATATCTCGGGAGCAAGTTTTTTTTTCGTTCGTAAAGAATGGAAAATTCGATTTTTAATTTCTACCGAAAGCCGATTTTTAATACCTGTGAAATTGTAACCACTCTGATTTGGCTAACTTTTTGAGATCAAATCTTTTCCACTCGCATTCAAAAACTCAATATTTCGGGAGTAAGTTTTAATTTCTTTGAAACTGACTATTTTACATTTTTTATCGCAATCCGCAGCCGAGTCTGCTCCATTTTGTGGTCAGTATCACTTCGAGATTGTCAACTGACACATCTATTTCTTCGAAACAAAGGATAACAAATCTTTTTGGGCTTAAATCAGCAACGCGTCATCTCGGAAGTGAATTTTTATCTAATCTTTAAGTAGTGATTTCGATTTTACATAATGTTTTTTCGCTCTCCTGAACAATTCCGATTTTGTTGCTTATTATCTAGTTCTATACTGCAACCCTTCATATGTAGTGGTTTCAGCGAAGAATTTTTTTTTGTATCAAGCATTTGTTATTCTTATTCAGCGTCCCCATATACCGGTAGAACGTTTTTATTTTTTATTTCAACTGAAGATTATATTTTTTAACGGAATCCGCAGCTGAACCTATAATCCAATGTTTTGTCAGTGCCACTTTGAGATTGGCAACTTCCACATATATTTCCTCGTAACTATTAGATAACTTTTTCTGATCAGCCACTTTTTGCCTCAATTCAGCAACATTTTGATTTTAAAGAAGAAGAGTCCGTAAACTTTTATGGAATTGTTATGGGATCTTTGGGATTTTCATGGAATTTCTCTGAAGGTTTTCGAAAATATCCAAGGAAATATTACAGAATTGTTGTGTGGGTCACCAAAATTCCATATAGAGTTTCGACGCAGTTTATATGGAATTTTTGCAGAATTCGCATGGAATTTAATTAAAATTTCAAAAGAGATTTCATATGGAATTTTTATAAGACTGACATGTAATTAGAAATATTCCAAAGGAAATTTTCTGGAATTTCTCTAGAATTCTCATTAGCTCTACATTGTGATTTTATGGACTTTCCTATAGAGCAGGCCTGCCCAGAGAGGGGAAATCGACTCAAAGCCCACATGTTTGAGTTGCACCACCGTTTCCCTCTGCTCAGCTCCAGAGGCTAAGCGTGGTGGTCGCTCCCGTGAAAATGAATGAGAAGAGAGCAGTGAAGATGGAAAAATCCTATCTGACAATTGAGCAGTTTCGACAACATTTCTCCTCTCTGGACAGGCCTGCTATAGAGTTTAGTTTGACGAACCTTCATAAAAATATTCGGATTCCATATAATTTTTATGGAAATTTAATGGAATTTCTATGCAATCTTTGTATAGACTTTTCATAGAATTTCCATGCCATTTTTATATTAATATCATATTCCCCCCATATTTTTAATTCTTGGTAACTGTTTTATTCACTCATTTTTTTATCTTATTTCACCATATATCGCCACTTTTCCTTGAAAAGTTTATTACAAAAGATTATTTAAAACTAACTACTGAAATTAATCTAAAATTATATTAATTTGTTGGCCCTGCTTTAAAGCAGTCTTTTTTTTTAATTTTTTGTTTCAAAAAACAATCATCGCAAATTTTGCAACATTTCTTTTTAGACAGTAAAAGTAACTGCACGCATCCAGTTAACAAACTTTAACTAACCGACCTAAATAAATTATTTGTGTCAAGAACTAAAAAAATCGATAGACTCGCTTTACGTTACTTTACAATATTCAATGAACCACTATAAAAAAATTCAAAATATAATAACCCTAACCCCGGCCAAAAAATATAAACTCGCCTGAAAATAATTCAAACCCCCAAAACTCAAATATGCCAGTATCCACCCTAATAAGTCCTGATTATAAACTCGCTCGAAGCATCCCATTCCCACCCACACTAACCCAACACCCTCGTGTAGGTGTGACAGTAGCATTAGTGAATGAATTCTGTCGGCCGGGTTTCTTCATTCAGGTGCGTATTTTGTCTACTGCTAGCCAATGACTGCAAAAAGCACTTTTCGTCGCGCCCATTTCCTGATCCACTCCTTTTTTGCCCATTACATCTTTTCCATATCTCCACTCCACTTCTTCTCTTTATGCTACTTCCTGAAATGGTCACTTTGTTTCTCCGAATTTTTCAAATTAAATTTATTTTTCTTGCAAGTGGAGCAGCTAGAAGCGTGTAGTAGAATCTATTGCCATTGCGTCGGGTCTCGGCCGTGGCTCGGGTTGTGGATCAGCCTCAGGGTTGTGAAGCTCGACATTGCGGTTTCCATACGTATAAAATATAAATTACATAATTTACGTAAAGTCTAAAAAATGCCCAAATGAAAAAAATGCATCAAAAGGGCGTAAGTGACAAATTTCGGAAATTCCTTTTATTGGCTTATAATAATTGATATATTGTCAAGTTTGATTTAGAAGTAGGTCTTTATGCCTGTTTTTTTCAAAATTCAATAAAGCTAAGAACTAGCTCGGAAGTACTTTCTTGTTCTTTTTTTAAAATTTTTGTATTAAAAAGCAAAAAGTTTTACAACTCTTTGTATGTAATTATTTTCGTTTTTTGGGACGCACAAAATATTCATGTCATGGTTGGATAGAGTTAAGTAATAGCTCGAAAGCACTTTCTTGTGTGTTTTAAAATTAATTTATTGTTTTTTTAAATTCTTGGTACGCGCCTTTTTTCGAAAAGAGTTTTTTTAGATGGTTTCTAGATTTTAAGGGCTCCTTTCACGATGTTCCTTTCATGGTTTGATGAGCTAAGTAATCGATCGAAAGTATTTTCTTGTTAAAAAAAAATTAATGCGTTAAAGTTAGACAGTTTATGTGTCTCCTTTAAAATTTGAGTTTTGGAATTTACACCCTTTTGCTCGACGACCCTTCAGTTGAAAAGTTCCTTCTGTCGTCCTTTTATACAATGTAAAAATTCTACAGAATGACTGCATTCTTTTTACGTGGCAAAACAGATATTAAAATTTAAAAACCTCAAATGTTGAATGCTGGACATTGAAAAAAATTATTAAACGTCACTGAAACTTAAAAAATTATGAATATTTACCTACAATTCACAAATTTTAAATCACTGCACATGCCTTTTTTATCAGGACAAAATTTTTAAATATCATGAAGAACATTGACATTTAAAAAATATTGTTTTAAAGTAAAAATCACGAGACATTGGAAAAGGGTAGGAGTGTGATTTAAATAAAATTATTTACGTTTATGTGATTATGTCACAGCGGTGCATCCCCCATGAAACATTGAAAAGGGATAGCGGAGTGACCTATGTTCTAAACTATTTATTTAACCAGTAACAGGGGTACCTCCCTCCCCACAAGACATTGGAAAAGGGTAATATTATAGGACTTGGAATTATTTATGTGACTAGTCACATGGGCGCCTTCCCACCTGCAAGAGACATTGGAAAGGAGTTGGTGTGAGATTAAATTATTTCTATGATTAGTCACAGGGGTGTCTTCCCCCACACCATTAAATAATAAAAATAAACACTTTTTGCCATATAAATACATTTAAATCACATTTTTTTCATGCTAAAAACGAATGATACTCTTTCAATGAAAATTCGTAAAACAAGGTATATATAGTATCAAAATGTTATACTAAAACAATCAATCAACATTCTTGGTTTGTTTTCTAACGGCCATACCACGCTGAAAACCCCAGTTCTCGTCAGATCACTGAAGTTAAGCAGCGTTGGGCGCGGTTAGTACTTGGATGGGTGACCATTCGAGAATACTGCGTGCTGTTGGCCCACCGTGGGTGTGGTGAGCCCACACTTGTATATTTACTACAAGAAACTATCCACCTAGAAACACTATCCGAATCGGGTACTGTCACGCCTACCCTGAAAGGGAAATGGCTTAATGGTATATACCTACAATTAATCATTATTTACTGTAGTGTAGTGCCCCCTGCATATAACAAACTTGAAATTTTTCTCCAAAAATTAAAATAATTAGATTATCAGTAATCCACGAACACTTTCCGGTATAGTCACTCTATAATCCATCTCAGTTTAAATTTTATGAAAGAAAAAAAAGAAAATTTAATTAATCAATGCATGAAATTTATGTATAGTAATCTATGGTGCGAAAATGCTCAGTATTAGACTTTACACTCTTTCCCCTATTCCCCTCTTTTTCCCTATTTTCAAGAAATTTCCCTTTTTTCATGTCTTTTTTCTCTTAAATGCGAACTGAATTAATAGAAACCAATAAGATAATCCAATTATTTTTCTTTTAATGCTACTTATTTTTGTTTAAAAGTCTACTAAAATTCATATTTTTCAATCGAAAATTCAACTATTTTGTTAAACAATCGTCTTTTTGGATCGTCTTTTTGCCTCTTTTTTGGTAGAAAAGACATCTTTCTTGTTCGAAAATTAACTTTTTTGTTGAAAATTTAACTAAAAAATTGGTCTTTTTGGCATAAAAATTCAACTGTGTGGTTGAAAATGCAACTTTTTTGGTTGCAGTGTCATTTTTTCTTCGAAATTTCTACCATTTGATTGAAAATTCAACTATTTGGTTAAAATTCCAAGTTTTTGTTGAAAAATCGACTCCTTTGCTTGAATGTCCAACTATTTGGTTTTAAATGCAACTCTTTGGTTGAAAATTATTTTTTTTTTTTGGTCGAAAATTCAGCTAATCAGTTGAAAGTTCACCTTTCTTGGTTGAAAATTAACTTTTTTCTTGAAAATGTATATTTTCCATATTAATAAAAGCCAAATTTTTGCTAAAATATTCGACTTTCTTGATTAAAAACTCAACACTTTTTATGAAAATTGATCTCTTTTTTTGTTGATAAAAATTCATCTCTTCTCTGGAAAAAATTTCGTCTTTTTTGTTTACAAATGCAGCTGTATGGTTTACAATTAATAATCTGTTGTGGTGGATAATTGAATTATTTTGTTGAAAATTACTTTTTTAAACTGTCAATTGAACTATACCATTATTCTTGATTGAAAAATGTATCTATTTTTAGTAGAAACTTCAACTATTTGGTTGAAAATTCGTCTCGTTCGATAGAAAATCGATCTTATTGGATGAAAATTAATCTATTTCGTGAAAAATTCATATATTGTCTTGAAAATTCGTCTCTTATGGTAGACATTTATTTATTTTTTGGTGAAAGATGCAACTACACGGAAAAAATTTATCCGTGAAGAAGTCACGAACTTGTAGCTAGGTCTCGGATACGAGATAAAAAAATGAAACATTAAATCCTTATTTCTATGAGAAATATATGGATAAATTTCGAAGTTTCTTACGAACAGTTCGAATTTCCTACGAACAGTTCCTGAAAATTTCAGACTGAAATAAAAAGAGGAAAAATTTTATTTGTGCGATTTAATTTTATATTAATTTATAAATTCGCAACTCAGAAGATTCGAACCTCAAACACTGCTGACTCACCAAGTTTCTAAACATAAACCAGGAGTGCGTAAACACGCGCAGCCATCGAGGCCAAACGAAATAGGTATTATAAAACTTCTAGCCACTCATCCGACGAGCTCGAGGCACACATACGAGCGCACACACGCACCGCGCGTGTGTGCGTGGGCCACGTACAGGGAGACTTAGTTTCGAGTTCCCAGATTCGTCAGGCAAGCTCGTGAGTGCTCTGAGAATCTTTTCCCAATCACTCGTAATATTTTTGTAATTATTCACGTAAAAAAAAAGTGATGAACCGTTTTAGAATTTTCACATCGAGTTCGTCAATCTTTCTCAAAGTTCGTAGGTTATTTACGAAAATACATAAATATCCGATGAATTTTTCTCATATCCGAGACCTAGCTACTAGTTCGTGACTTTTTTACGGATAAATTTTTTCCGTGTATTTGGTTGAAAATTAATAATCAGTTTTGGTTGAGGATTCAACTATTTTGTTGAATATTCGACTTTTTTGTTTGAAATATTAACTGTTACATTTTTCGTCGATAATTCATTTCTTTGGCTGAAAATTGAACTATACTTTGTTAAAAGCTAATTTTTTGGTTGAGGATTCATCATTTTAGTTAAAAATTCATTTATTTGTTCAAAAATTGATCTATTTTGTTGCCAAATATTGGTTTTAACTGAAAAATTAAGAATTCCATTTTTGGTTAAAAATGTATCCTTTTTAGTAGAAAATTCAACTACTATTTGTTTGAGGATTCATGTATTTTGTCGAAAATTCTTGTTTTTTATTAGAAAATTAATTTTTTTGTTTGTTAAAAATTCATCTATTATTATTATCATCATCTTCTTTTTTGCTTCAATTAGTCACTTTCCACTTTTTTAAAAGTATATTAGTCTGTGGCAGCCCTGCCTTTCTATCTTATTTTTTTTATAGATGTGTGCGAGAATAAAATTCGCGCATGTGCACATTGAAACACATTCATTTTGCGAATCGACGAAATGGACGTTTAATGCGCACTTTAGACTTTAGAGATACGTCAACCGGAAAAATAAAAATATTTTTAACAATGCTTTTTAACAAATTATCAGGGATTCGAATGAAATTAAGGGGAATTTTGGGATATTTACCAATTATTTCGATATTTAGAAATATTTGGCTAAAAAATAAGTTCAGTCTAAAAAAGTATCAAAAGATAATGAGGCTACGAAAACATAATGTCAAAATTATGTGGTAATTATATTTGATAGGAACGAAAAGAAACGTAACAAAATTTTCGTTACGTTCCTTTTTGTTTCTTTCGGCATAAAACTTTGAAGAAACACAATTTTGACATTATGCCTCCGTAGCTGCATTATTTTTTAGTAATTTTTCATACTTAGTATAGTGTTTAGGCAAATTAAATCCAATTTACAGAAATAATTATATAATAATTTGACCGAAAGCCACCCATAGGGGATCGGAAATTTGATGAAAAAGTGTAAAAAATGGCTAAATAATTTCCTCAAAGGGTTATTGTATCACAAACAGCTATTTTTTCCAACAGCGCATGCAATATTGCAACAATGTTGTGAAATAATATTGCAATGTTAACAGGGGAAAGGGAGGACATGATCTCATGATCTTGTTTACTGACACAGTTTTGGCGGCAAGATCTAAAAAATAATACTATATTTATGCACGATTTTAGCATAACATTGTTGCAACATTGCTGCAATATAGCAAGCTGCTGCGGTTTTTTGTAGATTTTAAACTCGGTGAAAAATCCCTCAATATTTGCTAAAAATTATTACAAAGTATACCAGAAACATAACAGAAGTGTTATTTAATAGATGCAACGCTGTTATAACATACCACTGTTACAGATTTGTTATAGAACTTATGTGTTCTCGAAATGTTACAAAATGCGTTTAACATATGTTGGCAAAAAAAAGTTGCTACTATATGATGTTCTGTAACAGGTACATGCAAAACTATTTTGTATCCGTGTTTCCTGGAAGACAAGAGTACGGTATTATGTGCAACGTGCCAAAGAATAAAGCAGACATGCCCAACCCTGGACTCGGGTTTGCCGTCATGCGTGGGGTTGGGTGCGGGGTGTGCGGTGCGGGACAAGGACTGGGGCGCTTCCTGTAGTTGTCCGAAAGAGCGAAAGAGTACGAGCGAACGAACGGTGTACTTGGAGTGAGTGAGTCTAGTACTGCAAGGCGAACGCGTACCGACTGAACGAATGTCTTTTCAATGTAACGAAAATGGTGAACTGTGCGAAAAAGTGGGCATCGAGTAAGAACTTGGATAACACGGACCATGACAGAGGCTTCGGAGGAGTAAGTAATATGCCCGAAATGCTAAAATCTCGAGAAACCCTCAAGTCTCCCAATCATTGCGATCTCACGACAGGGCTAGGTTCTGCTCGTTCTGCTCTCTGCTAGCTGCGTCTCCTCCATTTTAGATGTTATTGGAAAACCAGCCGTACTCCTACATAGAGATCATAGATTCAACCTCTTTTCCCTCAAGATTTTTCACCACCTTTTCTCCGGATATTTCCCTCGAATTGACAATCTTGACAGTCGCCCGCCTCGATCTGTATCACGTTTTTTCTTCGCCATTCGGCGAGACCACGCATGAATCTGCTGCTGGTCTATTGTCTATGGCGTGTATCATATGTCATCGCGTGTACCAAGTACCTGTCTGTGTCCTCCCTCTAATTTTTTTATTTTACGAATTATTATAATGATTCAACGCACTTCCTAGACTCCCACCAAAACAAAACTAGTTTGCTGGATTTGAAAACGTCAGTCGTCAAGTGACACTTTCATTTTCAGCTGATCTAAACTGTCAAGTTCTGACTAAATTTGGTCGGACTTCGAGGTTTTCAAGTTTTTATTTCGAAATGACAGGCACTGGGACTAAAATCTCTCCACATTTGGAGTATTTCAGATTTTCAAAGAATATTTATTTTCTTCTTCAGAGAGAATTGTTAGTTGTTTGTGGTCAAAAGACTCAAAAGTGACAAGTGATTGACATGAGACAAAAATGGTGGCTATGAGAATTTTTCTATTTTTGGGACCTTTAGGTACTTCAAATTCCCTTTTTACAGACATTTTTTTCACGGGGCGAATTATATGTTCAGGTGTGTTTGTTTTATTTAAATCTATTTATATAGAAACATTTAGATGGTATTTAACCTCTGTATAAGTATTTCAGGATTTTTGTTTACCTATTGTATAAAGAATTATTCATAATCTAATGTGCTTACTTTGTGTCATTTTTATTTCATTTAAATATTTGGTGAGACTTGTCGGATTAGCATTGAATAATAATTGATTTAACAACTTAATTTTAGATTAGAAACTGTCGATTTCATGTGCATGCTCCAAAAATTGATAGGAAGTGGAACAAGGTTTATATTCATGATGCATTTTACTTGTTTCAATAATAGGTTCTATTCTATAATATTAAAATTGAAGTCGTTTGTCAAAAAGGGGCCTAACCACAAAAATATAAATTTTCAGACAAAAAAATAATAAACGTAAATATGAATTAATAATTATATGGATACTTTAAAGTCAGGCTAATAAACATTATTTTAATTTTTCTGAATTCTTTTTATTATTCAGAATTTTTGTTTTCGAATTGTTCAGGAAAATTCAAATAATACAGAAACGTTTTAACCTTAGTTTAAGCTCTTTCATTAGAGACATTCATCAAAATTTTTTGATTTTTGTGATACTCAGATCTGTTTTTGACAACAAGAGAACAGTTCATGATTTAGCTTATATTTTTGTTTACTGAAGTGTTTTCTAATTTACTTTATTTTGTTATTTTATTGAATTATCGTCCTTTCACGTGGATGAACTTATTTTTATTTTGTTTACTTAGACTTACGCAGTTTTTATTGTATTTTGTATATTAACCTCTGATATCATATTTCGTAATAAATTTTGAGGTAAATTATACATTATTAATATTCTTCTTATCACATAATTGAGTAGAGAACATATAATAGGCCCTTTCTGCATATTTAACCTTTTTTATATTTAGTTATTAACCAAAACCCTACTTAGCCCTTTTTTGACAAACAGCTTCAGTTCTGAAATACTTTGATTAAAAAGTTAGAAATGCATAAGTTTCCATGTTGTTAATTTTATATTATTTTATATGGTATAATTGTATCTATTCTATTATGGTTTTTTTATTTTCTATATTCATTAATTAACTGAATTATATTGAAACCGTAAACGTTTAAACTATTTAAAGACAGCTTCTTTTTTGGCTTTACGCCTAATAAATTTCTTAATAATAATCAGATAAAAGTATCGTTGAATATGGAATATTTAAGTCAATAAAATCGATATCAAGTAAGAAAATTAATTCTATTCATCTTTATAAAACATACCAAAGTAAAAATCATGAAATCACGAGCTTGTAATACGAATTGTTTGAAAATTGATTAAATTTTGAGGGATTTAATTGTCTAAATCTTAAAAACGTTATTGAAATTTTGAACTATTCATTTTTATTTTGTTAAAACTGAAACGTTTTTAGTTTAAAACATTTTTAATCAGAAAGGCCTTCACTATAAAATTGTTTAACTTTGAATAATTTGTGAATTTCCATATTTTCACTATTTTACTTTTGTACATTTTAAATTAGAAAGTTTGCGTTGTCAAATTTGAACCGTGAAAATGTGAGATTCTTAGATTTTATACGCCTTAAATTTGAAATCATTTAATGTTGAATGTTTTAAAATAAAAATTGTTGAACTTTTGCGGGTCTCAACTTTAAATAATTAAATTATAAAAACTTCATTTAAAATTACTACAGCAAAGTGTAATTTAGGAACAACTGATAATATAATTCAATTTGAAATTGTTTATATTAGCGCGAATAGAATTAAAAAATGATTTCAAATTTTTCTATTACTACCGTTTTCAGATTAAATATTCTTTTAAAAATATTTTAGACTGGATGTTTTTATGTTCTTTCAAAATTAAATTAAGGAATTGAGAATATATTAATTTTAAATTTCCAAATTTGGTACTAATTGAAAAATAATTAAACGCTCAGCGCTTCCAGTTGGGAAATGTTCAATTTTTATCATCACCAGTTTACAAAATTAAATATATTATAATTACTGTATCATCTAGTTCTTTTTTTAAAGTGATTGTTGTTTTAATAATAAATATGATCCATTTCAAGAAAAACTTTGATAATATATTTAAGTTTTGAGTGAAATTGTTATCTGATTAGAACTGAATAATGGATAGCGGCGTAATTTTTAAATCCGTTTTATTCGGGGATTTCTTTTTGATTCTAAATGTTTTTTATTTTCCTGTTTTAATTATTAATATCAACCTGTTTAAATTTATTTTTTCCTTTAATAGAATTTGGAACAAATATGGCGGAAAATGTCGATTCTAAGTGCGTGCTTCCGAAAATTCAAGAGATAGGTTCATATATTACAAGCTGGACCTTGCATTTTTTATGAAAAATTTAAATTGTTAAACTCATTCAATAACAAAATGTAATTTGTATTTTGAAATACTGATATATTTTTAAAAACTATTGAAAAATCGCAATGGCAGAGAAGTTGGTATTTTATTATTTTATAGTTTTTTATTTTACACAAATTGGATTTTATTTTTAAACAGTCAAACTGGTACACCCCTTTTCTTTTTGATACTTAACGATATGTTTTTTTTTACTTGCGAAGAGTCACCGGATTTCTTAAAAAAAAGTTCCTTGCTTCTAGAAAAATTAGTAAATAAGAAATATCTTTAATTTTATAAAGCTTTCCTTTCTTTCCTTTATTCTGCTAGTTCATTAATTTACTCAATTAAATTGTTTGGTCTTTTTCCACTGAGTAAATTACAGTTAGTCACGAATTTAGAAACAGCACAGGTCATTTGGCCGAGATGAATACATTATATTTTTGTTGTATCAAATAAACGAAGTATTTATAATTTGAAATAAATAATAAAATATTTGTAAAATTACAGGAAAATTGGAAGTACAAAATACGTTGACACGTGTTTGATTTCTACATTAGATTAAATTCTAGTAAATTATATATTGATGCGTTTAGTATCTGATTAATTTCATATTTTAATTTTATGTTAGTTTGTATTTGATTATATTTTACAATAGTCGTGACTGATACTATTGTTAATTTTGATATTTTTTGGAAAATTTTATAAAGTATTTTTATCTCTTTATTTCCACAATGTTTTATTTAATTAGAATATAATTATTGATTTCGTTTTTTTCACTAGTCAGATTGTATTCAGCAAAAAATAATTAGGAAACGGCTTCAAGAAAAATCGAGCAATAATTTATTATTTACTTTGAGATTCAGTGTAAAAACTTTGTATTTTGGTTTCGAAATACTTTTATCTTTGTGTATTCGTTGTTTCATTCTCCTAATTTCTATAATTATTTTGATTTATTTGACTTAAGTTAAAAATCCACTTTCTGAATCACAAGAATTCTTTACAATCAAAGCTAAAAACTCTAAGTCGTTCTTAATGAATTCACTTGACCCTCTTACTAAAGTTACTGCTTTAATAAGCTAAAGTCAAAATAAATGAAAAATATATTACAATCTTTCAAGTAATAATAATACACCGAACTCTCGGTTTCAGTTCAGACAGAATCCGAGAATTGGGTGTAGTAATACTTTCATACTTCAATTACTAACGTAAGAGTATTTCACATACAATAAATACAAATTTTGGGGCAATTTAGAGTCGACATAATTATGAAATTATTTTCACATAATCAGGGAGAAAATTATTTGCCTGATTTCAAATTTATCAAGCCACATGACAATTTGATTAAATTTTAGTAAATCGAACGTGTGATTTTGACATGGCATTTAAATTTTACTCTTGTTACTTCAAAATTGATTTGAAATTATTGAAATTATATTAAATGCATATTTAGAAAAAGAAACTTTGGAGTAGTTGATGTAATTTATAACATTTTACAAATTTTCATAGAATCTTCTGGAAATCTAAATAATTAATAACTTCACAATTCAAGCTCTATATTGATTCAAAGTTAAAATAGAATATATAGATCAGTATTATGATTAACCAAGATATATTTCAAATTGTATTATTTTTAATCTAAACTTTAAAAAATCAAAGCTGAGTAGAAAACATTGAGAGGATGATACAGCATATCTTAGAAAAAAAGAAAAATAGTTTTTCTATGATTTTAAGAAACAAAATCATACTACTGATGATGTAATTTTAAATAAAAAACATTATTTTGTATTTCAAAAATTTACACTTACGCAAAAAAATTTATTTTCACAATCTTCTTTGCAATTGAATTTTTTCATACTATCGCTTCTTACCAAGTTTAAAAAAATGGTTGAATTTTAATAATTAATAGCTTATTTTTTCGGAGAAAACATTCTCTACGACTCTGCTGTTTCCAATTTTGAAAACAAAGGTTTCTATATCTGAAATCGTTAAAATAATTTGTTTTAAGGAAAACATTTTTTAAACAAATTACTATATTTGGTGATGAGTTACTTATTGAACTTCAACCATTTGTAAAAAATTGGTAAGAAGCGACAGAAGACAAGAACTCTTGAAATCATAGAAAACTTTTTTTCGGCACGATAACTACCTTATAATATGTTTTGGAAAAAAAACTTGAGATATAAAGACTTTAATTCTGTTTTTGTCTTTTTCAGTGGTAATTATTTGGTGAGGGTACGGGCACAGGTGATGACACGGGATGACAGTTCCGGAGGTTGGGTGCCCTTGGGCGGTGGTGGTTTGGCAAATGTTTCTGTGAGACGAAGACCTGCTGCCGCTGGAGGACACCAATTTAGCACTACTAATGGCACCAGCATACCCACAACCACTGTCACCCCCGCAACCTCTACCACCAACTCCGCGCAGCCCACCACTTGCACGAACACCAATAGCCAGGGTCATGGATCGTCAGGTACTTCACCACCTGGTGCACCCAAAAGAAAACACGAATACCTCATCTTCGGGAAACGTATTACGGATCAGTCGGTAAGCATCCAAACTCAAATCTGACTCAACAGGGTCGTTACATGATTCTTTAAAAAGTATTTTTTAAATTTAGTTTGTTCAATTCTTTAATTTTAACAGACACTGTCAATTCTCAGTTGCCTTTAAATTTGATGTCCTAGTTATTTATTGATGTCGGAGGATAGGATTAAGAATCATTAATTATGAAATATGTTTACTTGTGACGAAAATTACCTGCTGAAAAAGTTTAATAGGATTTGATAACAAGCAATTTACTACTTTTAATCCGTTTTCTGTATCCGCAATTTTAGGAATTTCCTTTGCATTTCTGTCAAAATAAATAATCGTCTTTATCGGAACTGTCCCACGGTATCCCGCTAAAAAGGCTGAAATCTAGTAAAATTTATCAAAATCACGCAGCATGTATAGAAAAATTGAAATTGGTTCGTAAAGTTTACGAACGATTTTCGTTTGTGGGGAATTAAAGCCTAATCTTTAAGAAATAAGCTGATTTCATGCTCCCTTTCTTATTCATGATATTAGCTAAGTTATTTCTTCATATAAATAAGAAAACTCTTTCGTACAAATAAAAAAACACTGGTTTAACGGGCAAAGCTTCTTAGAAAATTAGTTTGAATTAATCAAATACATTATAGATATCTCATTTCCATTTATATGAATGTACTCACAAGTGTCGACTTAAAAATGCCGCATAAATTATTATTTGATACTTTTTTTTTCATTTTCGCTGGGATAAAAAAATCAGAGATTTAAATGTATGAAGTTTGCTGCTTGTGGAGAACATTAAAAATTTACTAATTAATTTATCGATAATTCAATATTTATAGCCTGTCATTCTGACATTCAAAATTATAAACTATAAATAAAGGAATACATAATAACTTATAAAAATAGAGATTTAGAATTGGAGAAAGGTAGGAAGAGGATGTCGCAGACGATTAAAGAATAGAGTGCCAAAAGAGAGATGCAAAATGTAAAAAAAAAAAGAAAAGAAAACAAGCTCTTGAAGAAAACAGGACCTAAGCCTGTAAAAATTTTATTTGTCTAAACTTTTTTGAATTTAAAAGTCGATATTTTCTTCCAGCTTCAAATAAATTAAATATTTTTTTAAATTAGAGATACTAATTGAATACTTAATACTAATTTAATAGTTAAATGGAAAAATGTTTATTATGTTATCCAGTAATTTAAAAAAACTCTTTCTACTGTTTTATTGCTTCAAAAAACGATTTATTCTTACAAAGTTCTCATATAGTAATCTTAAGGTGCTGGAGAATTGCCTATATGTATATAAATGAAAACATTATTTGACATCTAATAGGGCGTAGCGTAAAATACAAGTTTCAGAAAATAAAATACCTTTAGGTCCTATTCATGTCTATTTTATCTAAAAAGTAACTGTGCAAAATGTTGACCCATTGAACAAAAATTGTACAAGGAATTCTGCCAAAATTACCTGAGAACCCCGAAAAGAAACATGATTTTCCTAATTTGCATAAAAAATTATTGGTTGTATTGAAAAATTGTTTCAATTTAAGTTGTAGATCTCTATAAAATACTTTTTTTGTAAAAAAAAATTATTTTTAATTTTTCAAAATCAGCGGGAATTTTGAATTTCACTTACTAGTGGACTCCATGAAAAACATAAATCACTATTTTCGGTCCTTAAAACCCTAAATGCCTAGTTTTTGTTTGTTATCCAAAATTCCAGAAAAGTAAATTTAAAAAGAAAATTTAAATTTCTTTTTTAATCCCTGATGGAGATTTTTTTTACAAATGAGTACGAAAAACTAAAACTATTTCACAAGAAAATACCAGTAATTCAATAAATACAATAAATTACAACAGTAATTACAGGGAATTGGAAATTTTGTCTATTATTTTGTCGACTTTTGTACTTTTTTCTTTTTTTGTATATTGTTTGTGTATTGCTGTACTTTATTGTAGGTTCATCAGTATTTTACAAGAAAGTATAAAAGAAGGCACAGTTTTTACACCGAAGTATTTGTTTTGTTTTCGACCTAGGATGAAAAATATATTTAAATGAAATAATCTATAATGTCGGAAAAAGTTAAGTTTAGCTTCAAGCTCTGAAATTTGAAGTTTTTTACTTTTTAGAGATTACTGTATCCTAATATTCTATAGTTTAAACGTAAACAATTTGTCGTAACAGTAATCACTTGCACAGTTTAACGTAAAATTATCTCTTCACCGTGTTTTAAGGGGTTATATCTAGTAATGTTAATGGAATTTTCAAATTTTTGTTTAGCCATGTTGACAAAATTTTATTGAAGTATAGAGGATCGATTACTACATATTTTTAGGTACTTTTTTATTAACAAATTTTGAAAACTGAGGGAAATATGGCTGCTGTCGCAAAACACGTCTTTTTTATTATTACCAGCGGTGAGCATGACAACTCTGGAACGAATTGTCTAAAATGAAAAAACCAACAAGATTTCATTAGTACATTCCTATACAAAGTTCGTGAACGAAGGGTTTAGCAAAATTTTAATTTTGAAAAATATGGCCATGATTTTTCGAAAAATTTCTATTTTTGAGATTCCAGAAATTCGGTTTTTTGGCCCCAAAAAAAAAAAGAAATTTTTGTCCAAATGAAAATCCCTACGTTCACGAACTTTGTATAGGAATATAATAATGAAATCTTGTGGGTTTTTTAATTTTAGACAATCCGTTCCAGAGTTATGCTCACCGCAAGTAATAATAAAAGAAAACATGTTTTGCGGCAGCAGCCATATTTCCCGCAGTTTTCAAAAATTTGTACTGAAAAAGTACCTACAAATATGTAGTAATCGATCCTCTGTAGTCCACTTCAATAAAATTTTGTCAACATGGCTAAACAAATATTTGAAAATTCCATTAACATTACTAGATATAACCCCTTAAATATGTTTTTATCTTAAGTCGAAGAGAAACACGGTTGGATGCAAAAATGGCAAATTCTTGTATACTTTCTTGAAAAATATGAATACTGCAATAAAATACTACAATATACAAAAAATAATACAATAAAGTAGTACATTCGTCCGGATAATACACAAAAGTGATTGAAAAAGAGATTGAAAAAAAATCAATTTAGATTTTTTAAAATTAATTTTTGTGAAATTTTTGATAACAAACAAAAACTACCCAATCAGTGTTTAAGTGTCGAAAATGATGGTTTACATTGTTTACGGAGTCCAATAGTAAGTAAAATAAAAAATGCCTACTGGTTTTGAAAAATACCAACGATTTTTTCGAGAAGGCTTGTTTTTCACAGGGGAAAAAATAATAGAGCAAAAATATGTATTTCATAAAGATCTGTAAATTTATTCAAACTATTTTTCAATAAAACCAATAATTTTGAATTAAATTAAGAAAAATAAGTTTCTTTTCGGGTTTCCCGGGCAATTTTAGCAGAATTCCTCAGGAAACACGGTGGGGCTGAAATACATTTAATTGGAAGGGTTTTTAATATGGGATTTTCTGGTTGATTATGCTTCCCTGGCACCCCATAAAAGTTAACACACCATATCTGTCCTTTTAAAGAAAACCATTTTTTTATTTCAAAAATAATGAGATGTAGAATTTTCATACAAGTTGATGATCAAAGTTGCTTCAAAGTTGCGTTCTTTTTAAATGTGTAATTTAATAGTGCTATACATTCTAAAGTCTGATAGAGACCAAAATTCAAAAATTTCTTTAAAAAATTAAAGCTGTCAGTATACTTACTAATTTTTTTTTATTCCAGTATGTATATTGCTTAAAATTAACTTGAATCCAGAAAATCAGTTTTGGTAACTCAATACTTATATAAAATAATATATTAGTAGCTATCAATATTGATAAGCTTGATCTTCAAAATAAATTTTTAAATGATGGTTTCTATCATACCTCAGAGTGTACAAAACTATAAAATTAATTTAAAAATAAAAGTAACTTTGAAGCAACTTTTACCATCAACTTGTTGCAAATTCTACATCAAATAACTTTTAAAGAATAAAAATTGTCTTTTTCAAAAAGGCTTAGGCGATGATTTTAAATTTGTCTTGAAAACTTTCATGGGATTCCAATGAACCATAATGAACCAGAAAATTCCATACGCAAGTAGCTGCCAATTAAATTGTCTTCAACGTGAAAAGCTTTTTTTTCCGGATCAAATTTGAGACAGGTGATTTTTAGGTAAAAAAGAATATAATAGGTCTCCAGGGTATTTTATTTGATAAAGTTTTATATTTTACATATAATTTTATTTAAAGTTTATATATAAAGAATGCATAAATGCCCTATTATCACTTGAAATTGAAGTTATTATCGATTCATTATTAATTTTTAGCCTTATTAATAATATTATTATAATGTTGAACTATTATTATTTATTGTTGTTGTTTTTATAATAATAGTAATGTTAATTATTATTGATATTAGTACTCGTTATTTCCACACCACCTATGGGCGCCATTTTTCAACATGGCGGCAACTGCCTTTTTAACGCCCTGCTGCCTGGCCTAGTTGTACAATTATTTAATTTAACAATAAAAACCTTAGCAATTTAAGAATTTTAAATTAAAAACGTTCCCAATAGAATAGTTTTAAATGAAAATATTAAAAATTGTTTGACATTTCCCTTTTAAATCTTTAAAAATGGTACCATTTCAAATTGAAAGCGTTAAAAATTAAATAATTGTAGGCTGAAATCTTCAAAATTGTTTGGTTTCAATTGTAAATCTTTACTATCTGTTGAGCTTCAAAGTCAAAGCCTTAATATGTATGTAGCCAAACAAAATTTTAATTTTAAACGTCCAAAATGAAATGTATGGTTACGAATTTTAATTGTTCCAAATCATAGAATATCAATTTGAAAGCCTTTTTAATTTGGTAGTTTTCGATTTGAAACATTTAAAATAGCAAGCCATTTGGAATTCAAGAATTTTTAATTAAAAACCGTCAAAAGTAAATACATTAAAATTCGAAGCCTTCGAAATTAGACAATCTACACATTTAAAAATTTAAACTTTTAAATTGAAATCGATCATAATTTCAGTACTAAGCATTTAAAATTGACCAATTTCAAATTCAAAGCGTGCAAAATTGAATATCTAATTTTGAATTTGAAATGCTTAGAATTGAATAATACCAATTTCGAATCCGTTAGTATTGTACAATTTAAATATATATCTAAACCTTAAAATAAAAAAATTGTTAATTCCTGTTATGAAAATTCAACAATTTTATATGTAGGATAATCAGAGGTATTGAAATGGAAAGAGGGGATTCAATTTTTGCAATTTCTAGATGAAGTCATAGACATTTTTGTTTGTATTTGTATTATTAATTTTCAGTGCAATGTCATTTCAATTTTTTGAAATGAAGCACTAATCTTGGCGCTTTTAGGCGCAGCAAAAAGTTAGAGAAAAGAATTAGTAGCTCATTTTCAGTTTCTAAGTTTGTTTTTTGTGAAAGGTTTTACATAATACAGATTATAGACAGTTTTGCAAATATTTAAGTGAAATGTGCACTGGAAAAAATTTCCATGTTTACCACTGCGTACACATATATATTGAGTTACGATCCTTAGTACATAGAAGAAATATATCTTTTTAAATCTTGTGTTTATGGCTCGCTTTTATTTTTATAATAAAAAAATTGATATGGCAAATCTCCACCAGCATTTGAAAAAATCAGTTCATAAAATCAGGGATATTGTTTTCTTCTGCTGACGTCATTCTCCGAGTAATAAGGCGCGACCTCTGACATTTTTTTAACTGTTACATGCGTCAATATTCTTCGAAAACCTAATAATGACTTTATTTTTGTAAACACAAATCCTCGAAGGACAAATAATTTTGACGCTTGAAAATTATAAATTTAGAATTTTAGTGCCTTAAGTTTAATTTAGCAATATTATTGAGGATTTCAATTCACATAATGTATAATATGAAGCTTTTAAATTAATTTTTTGAAGATCATGTCCAGGAAGTTAACTTAAAAAGAATTTACAGCCAGGTCCTTTATTTTCCTAAAACAAATTGATTTAAAAGTTGGTTTGATAATTTATTGAGAAATGATCTAGAATTCAAGGACTGATAGGAAATCGAAACGAACCACAAATTAATTTTTATTTCTTGACAAATGGAACAAAGGGCTGCAAATTTTGAAATCGGAATTTTGCAGCACTTGTGAAATGATTTGGGAATACCATATCAAATTATATGGTCTTCTAAAATGGTAATATTCAATACATCTGATTTTTTAGGTGGTTCTTAGCTGTACTATTAAGAAGGATTTTGAATACAACAAAGTCATGCCTACATTTCATCACTGGCGTACAGGAGAGAAGAAATTTGGACTTACTTTTCAGACAGCAGCAGATGCACGCGCTTTTGACAAAGGCGTGCGGACTGCAGTTGAGGAACTTTTAGAAGGTCAGTAATGTCAATAACTAATTTCATTCGAAGGGCCTTTATTATTCTTTTTTAAAGAGTCTTTTAGGTCATAGAGTTTCTCTACTAATTTAGAAAATCTGAAATTCTAAAGGATTTCTGGTGTATATACCACAAAGTACCTTGAAGTCCCGTAACATTTTTTGAAACTGATGTAATCATTGAAACCTCTTGAAACCCCTGTAATCTTTTGAAATTTCGTAACAACCCATATCATTTTATTTAATCTCTGAAATCTGTCTGATATTTTGAAATTCGATTAATTTTACAAGATAAAAGCAATTTAAAAAAAAAACACAGATACCATTTTTCAATATAAGTGGTGCGGTGAATTTTTAATTTTAACATTTTAAATTTCGTGGACTAGATCAACCATTTTTATTCCATCGACAAAGAAAATTTTTTATTTCATTTATTTTCTTATTATAATAAAGTAATGATTATTAAATCTTATATGAACGATAAATTACTGTTTTTTAGTGCCATTAAAGGTTGAATACTTCAGTGTATATAGTTTCGAAAGAATATGACATACTATACGGTAGAATACTATGAGAAATCCTTGAAAGTACATCAATATCAAAAAAGTGTAAGAAGAAAGAACAATAGGGATATCTCGCTATCACTTACACAATCATTTCTTAGAAAAGAAGAGCGGCTTTTATTTTCTGATTTTTACCGAGAAAATTTCACGAAAAGTATTTGTCTGTATATTTAATGAAAGCTTTTTTTTACTATTAATTAATGTAATTTTGGTTTTAAAATCCCTTATTGTAACTATTAAACTTTTTTTTAAAGTACGTCTATCAAACCAAGATAGTCTCGATTAAGGAGTTATTTCCTAGAACACGTTACATTCCACAAAATAGCAATTATCCAATTAAGAGGGTGATTCATTCTTACTGCATTTATTACTGCACCGCAATTTTAAAACAGGATGGATAATTAGAAAGAGACCCCAAATTTCTGTTTTAGTACTTGCCTATTTGTTTTTTAAATATTTAATAGTTCTTAAAATCATTAAATAAATTGTTTAGATGTTTTCAATTTTTGCACCATTCAATATTTACTATAAGGAAATTGCCTTATTATATTCATTATAGAAATCCTATCCCTTGAAAATAATGAGAAATTAAAAACGATTTTTCTTTATAAAATGTTTAATCTTTAATATTGATTAAAATGTCGCTTTCAATTTCCTTATAAGTTATTACAAACTAATAAAAATAAATCTAGATTATTTAAATGGGAAATTTTTGTAATTGTGAAGCTATTATAAATTTCCATTCATTATCATATCAATCATCTTGTGGAAAATTAAAAATTAAAATTTTAATATTAAATTGTCTGTTTATACTGTGCATTGCTACATTTCGCTTCGGAAATGTTCCTGGTAAGTTCGTTAGTCGTTACCCATAAATGAAAATAAAAGCTGTCTCAATAAATAAATTATCGTTATTATCCAGAAATCGTTTATGTTTTCTTTAAAGTATTAATGAGTTAAATTTTTACAGGTCTCGCTGAATCGACATTAAACGATGACCAAACAGGCGTTGTAGAAGACGATGTGTTTATGGTGCGTGGAAATAAATTTTTTTCTTAAAAAAAATAATTTTCTTAAACTTTGGAAGGCTTTTGAGTCAACATTGTTTAATTACTATCATAACTATCAAGGCTTTTAATGCGAAATTTTCTACATTTTAAAGATTAAAAGTAAAATTCCTCTGCAATTTTAAATATTTGAATTTAAAACTATTCTATTGGGAACGTTCTTAATTTCTTAAGGCATTCAGTTAGTAATAGTAATTTGAAAATAACATATTATTTATGGAGTCTCTAGATGATATTTTTTTAATTTTGAACATATTCAATTTAAAATTATTCTATGATCTTAAGCCTCTTATGTGTAAACATGCAAATTTCAGTATCTAAATATACGGAATTTAGATTTCACTGTTGACTTCAAATTATATCATTTTTACTACTTCATTTTGAAATACTGTCTCGAGCTTAGCATTTTTCAACTTAAAATTTTTCTATTTTTTAAATCGCTCTATTTTGAATATTTTCAATTTGAAATTTTATTTTATTTTGAAATGTTCAATTCCGTCAATTGTTATATTTTCGATGTGCAGGTAAATTTTATTCGATTTTAACTGAACTTTTAAATTGTTTTATTTTGAATGCTTTATAGTTAAAATTATTCAATTATTTTCAACTGAAAATTGAACTAAATATTTGTGGATTTAAAGAATAGTTGAATTTTAGTGTTGACACCTGGAACACTTGATTTAAAATGAAATTTTACAGGATTACCAAAATAATTGTTCAAGAACTTTACGTTAAAGATATGAAAACATTAGGAAAACATTTTTTCTGGGTGGGAGGAGGAAAAAAAAAATGGCCCTAATCCATTTTTCCATATAAATTTTAAAACTGCTTATTTTTTACAAAATTAGCAAAATATAATAAGAACTTTTTCGGACCTCTTAAATATGTGCAATATATATTATATATATTTTATATATATATATATATATATATATATATATTTACTCTTTGATATGCCAACATTGCGAAAAAGGTTTGCACTGAATTTAAGAATTTATGAAAATATGAGGATGACAACTCGATAAGGACTAAACATGAAATTATTTTTATACTACAGGATAGTAAATGTACTCAAAATTATAGAAGTATGTGACCATTATTTACCACTTTTCAGGGTGTTGAAAACATTTGTAAAAAAATGTTCTGTATTGAGGGCGGAAAACCCAAATGGTCCTTATTTAGTTGTTATTCTCATATTTTTAAATTTTATTTGTTCCAGTGAAAGGAGACATGATTTTCATAAAGTTCTGGCATGTTTTGAAAAAATTGTCCTAAATTACTTGAAATCGTTAAAAACAGAGTATCGAAAAATTGGTCCTTATCCAGTTGTCATTCTCATGTCCTCAAAATAACTAATGGAGATTGTAAATTTTTTGCATTTATTTGGGTGTTTGCAGACACTCAATTTGCCAGTGGACCCAAATGATCAACGGCAGACGTCAGACGCATCATGTGGAATAGTGCGAAGGCCGACTTATCATTCTCAGTGTTCAGATCTTCCTGATCCGCATAGACCTATACACTACATTAGCGGACCATCCGTGAAAGTGCCCCTGTCACATCATCCCCTAGAATCAGCACAGGATACAACGTCTGATAATTATCCATACGTACAACTTACAACGCTCAATCACGAGTATTTGTATCCTGCTTTCGACGATCATAAATTAGATCGGTTGGACAGGCGAAATTCGACTAGCTCCCTCAAGAAGCCGGACATAATTGATTCGCAGCCGACGAAAAACACCGCCAAACGCAATATTCGCTTTCGGTGTAAACATTGCCAAGAGTTGTATTCTGAACAACATAATCCCAGAGGATCCTGCGAATATGCCCCTGATTCGATCAAACGCGGAATTGCCACAGTTTCCTGTCTCTCTTGCGCCCAGTGTATGCTTTACCATTGCATGAGCGACGCCGAAGGTGACTTCGCCCAAAATCCTTGCAGGTGAGTGGGTTTAATTATCAATAACAACATTTTAAGCCACTGTGTCACCTCACAACATTTGCAGTCCTTTTTCAATTTTCATCACAAATTTTTCTCGATTGCAAAGTTGAAAAGCAAAAAAATAGATAATATAAGTGAATGCAGACGTTTTTTTTGATAATTGAAGAAATGGTAAGCTGCTATTCTACCCCTGAAAATTTGCCGCCCTAGGCCATGGCCATTCTGGCCTCCGGTGTAAATTCGGCACTGCTTATTTTGTTTATTTGATTTTAAAAAGGCACCATAAGATTGTTTGATATGATATTTACATGTAACATTCATCTTAATCTTAAATTCCACTTTTAATTAAGTAAAATTTAAAGATGAAGAAAATAAGTTTAAATTAAATCAAGGTTTAAGTTCCTCTTTAATGTCCAAATTCAACTCTTAATGACATAAATAAAAAAAAGAGCAAAGAAAAAGAAAATGACCTTCGAATCCCATTTCTTCTTTTTCTCTCTCGTCTTTCTTCATTTCTATCTTTTTTAATTTTCAAACAAAAAATATTTACAAAAATTTACCAACATTTTGGTTTTCACCCAACACACTTTTCAAGGCAATACAAATTAAAGATTTAAAAAAATTTCAACATGTTAAAGCCCATAAGGAAACCAAGAAATGTTCTCCCCATAAGAGCTGATCGAAGACTGAGTTTTGCCTTTGAGAAGAGAAAAATTGATTTCTTTTTCTGAAAAACGAAAATTCGCGTTTTTGCGAACTTTTCGCTAAAATATGAATAGTCGGCAATAATTTCCATTTGTTTGTTTACACCCTTTTTGCATATTTCTGACAGCAGGACGTTTTATTATAGAAATAGCAGATACTAGTTGTTTGTTAATTATCTGCTATAATTAATAATTAGTAAATGTTAATTATTAGTAAAGTGTTTTTTACCCCTGATGTAAGTGAGCGTAATTTAAAGTCACTCTAACAGTAAAAATAATCTTATAGGAAATCTTCCTTGCAAATGAAAAATTCTGATTAAGAACTTATAAACAAATTGGAAGTTGTTTCATTATATTACATAGTCAACTACTAAAAACTGGAAAAAGTAGATACATTTTCGATTTAATATTTTTCTTTTCGCCTGACAGTAATTTATAATCGCTGAGCTCACATTAAAATATAAAAATTACATTTAAGTATTAAAAATTTCTAATATAAATTGCAAGAAAGATCCGTGAAGCCTTTTTCGAGAAAGTTAAATTGACTGGTTCTTCATAAAATAGTCAGCATTTTTAAAATTTTGTAACGAGTTTGAGGGTCGGGAATTTATAGATAATTAATTAATCATTAAGAGAATATTACATTAAATCTTATGCGTTATGTTTAACCAAATTTAAAACAGAATTTTAAGGAATCCAAATTTCCATGAAACTCACTTTACGACCCTGATAATCCAGTCCCACTCATTTCAGAAATCCTTTCAAATTTAAAACTTTTAAATCCGTTTTCTGTAGAACAGAAGAATTCAATTTGCAGATATTGGAAGTGAAGCTAGAAAAGTGGAATTGTTTTAATCTTTTAATCCTCTAAAATTGGGGGTTATATGTTCCATTTGAAACTCTCATGAGTTTTATTTCGAAAAAGGTTCGGGATGTGGTTTTTTAATAATTATTTGTGAGATAGTTTATTTATAAAGCGTATATGTTTTGATTTCAAAGATTTTAAGCGAAGTGTTAGGCAAATATAAAAAACCATGAAGAAAAATACATTTCTATTTGAAATAATATACCTGAATTAAAAGAAAAGATATAGACTAATAATAGTCTTCGGTATATATTAATTGGCATTCCTACTTTCAAGCGATTGTAAGATGAACCCAGGACAAATTCAAATTCAGTGTACGGCTAGGATTCGCGTAGTTTTCACTCATTTCCACTCCAATTTCACTTGGAAAGGAATGCTGTGACGTCTACAAAAATCGACGTCACGTGTTTATTAAATTTCTTTTTCCAATTCGACGTTCTTTTCTCGAAGGTAATTTTGGATCGAAATCTTTTCTTCTGAGTCTTTTAGCTTGAGCTTTAATAAGAATCTTTGTTAACTTTTTTTCTTTGACTTTAAACGTTCTCTTTGAAAGAGAAAATCCAAGCTTAATAAGCATTCCAATTTAAAACTCCTAACATATAAAAAATATCTAACTAAAAAATCATGGAACTTGCCCTTAAAAAGAATCGAAACTAAAAACTTGTCTCGTTCAAAAATAATTTGCAACTAATTTGAAAAAAATGCAATTTTGAAAGCATGTCAAGAATAAGTTTGAATATTTTTAATTTTGGAAATTACGATGTTCAATTTAAAATAATAAGTTTCCTAAATCAAACAATGTTTTTTAATCACGTTAGTCGTCCAACATTTTAGGACGAATAGCGTTTAAAATTGTAAAATTTTCCATGAAAATCCTTGATAACTGAATAATTTCATATTAATAGCGTTTCAAATTAAATAATTTAAAAATTTATCCTTCAAAATTCTATCAACAAAATTTAATATGGAAGTGAAATAATTTTATATTGAACATTAAAAAGTTATTTTGCTCGAGTGTAAAGTGTTTAAAATTGTACAATTTAAAAACAGACGCCTTCTAATACGTCCATTTGTCTAATTTTGAAAGCTTCGAATTTGAATTTATTTGTAGTGTGAAGAGTAAGGTTTTGAAATTATGACTAAAATTTTGAAATATCTAATTTTGCGGGTCTTGAAATTAGATTTAATCAATTTAAGAGAGTTTCAACTTGAAATTATTCAATGTTGAACGTTTGAGTTTTAAAGTGTTTTATTTTGAGTATTTAATTTCATTTTCAATTTTAAAAGTTTGAAATTTAGAATTGTATTGTATTATTAATTGAATTAGTAAATTTGGAAATTTATTTTTCCTTGATTGCTTCAAATTGAATTATCTAAAATATATCGAAATATATCTATATAAATAATTAAATATATCTGTATATATCTAAATATCTATATCTAAATGATCTAATCTCTAAAAGTCGAGAATTTTGATCCCTTGTTTCACATAATTTTGATTCATTTGACACGAATCATCATCAAAAAGCAAGACGCTTTCGAAGAAGTTTTTTAGAAAAATTCAAACTCTTTGAAAATGCTTAAATACATTTTTCCGATTTTGGAGGACATTATTCTCTTGACAAAAATGCGCTAGAAAAAAATGATAAGTCTAGGGAATAAAAAATGTAAATGCAGCAAATGTGTGAAATACTCATGTTTCTGTTTTTTTTAATATATAAATTTTTCTTAGATAGGGTGTCATACATCCATTTACTAATACACAGAGATATGACACTTTAGCGAAGCGTAATAAAGTTGATAGTTGATACACTATATTTGTGGAAACCATTTTCTTCAGGACAGTCGACATCAGAATGTGTTTGAATTCTTTTGCTTATCTATTTTCAAATCTTTCAACTTTTGGAGTTTTTTCGGTTTTTATCAGTAAAAACGTAAAAAAATCCAAAGCTGGTTATAAAAAGTAATTTAAAACCCACAATAATTACTATTTAGTACAAATATAAAAATATTGTGTTTATTTTTACTCCCCTGGCATTTTGAAATAATTCTCGATTGTTTTTTAAATGCCCCTTTTTTACATCAAATTGTACTACTGTACTGCTGTGAGACCTGTAAATTTAGTTTTTAGGGTTTACATTACAAAATTTCAATAACCGGGGAAAATTTTTGAAAATTAGAAAATTATTCGGAATTTTTGTTTAGATTTAAGTGTAATTTGATTTTTATTATTATTTTGCTACATATCAGATGTCTTCGAATTTTTTTCAATTTTCCTGTTCCAACTTTAATATCTTGCACCATAAAAATATAACGTTGCGCAATAATGGTGATAAGTTCGGGGGATTCTATAGAAATTTAAAATTCACCTTTAAAATATGCCCAAGAACATTAAAAAATGTTTATTACGTATTTCAGATGTTATTTAAATTGTAAAAAAACGTCGAATTTTGTACAATTTTTGAAATATCAGGGTTGCTACAATTTAAGCGATTTATAAAAAAAGGCCTAACCACTAAAATGTCGATTTCGAGAAAAATAAAAAAATTGAACCTGCGTAAATTTGAATTAGTAATCACATAATATATATTTTCATTTAAGGCTAATAAACTCATATTAAACTCGCCTTTATTGATTGTTTAGCTTGATTTACAATTAAATTGAGAAAAATATTCCTTATAGAGGAAAGGGGATCGAATTTTTCTGTCAAGCTCCCTTTTCCACTACGCATATTCGCTTTTCGGGAAATTAACCATTGTTTTCCGTAGTCTTTATTACTGAATAAGTTCCCTCTGTCTGAATTAAAATTCTAACGTTCTTTAACGATCAAAGCTTTCTATTTAAAACAATTCAGTTTCAAAATGTTTGGTTTTGCATATTTGATTTATAATTTCTCATTTTAAATAAACAGTCAAATATTGCTAAATATAGACAAATGAAATTTTTTAATTTAAAAAAAGTTCGATTTCCATGGGATTAAAAAATGAATATTTCAGATTGAAACAATATTTAAATATAGGTTTTGGCATTTAATAAAAAAAGTTTAATTATGATTCTAATAACTTGAAATATTTTTAAGTTGAAAATAGTTTATAAAATTTCAATCGGACGTTTGCGTTTGCTTAAGAATTGAAACAGTTCAAATTTTAACGTTCAAATCTGTAAATTGTTTAGTTTCAGAATAGTTTTATAAAATGAATTTCCCAGTTTTTCGTAGTCTCAAAAATGCATGGTCATTTCCGGGTCTATTGGACACCTTGTTTTTAAATTATTAGCTTTATGGTAAAAAATTCAAGAGTCGAAAAAATAAATTTTTCCAATCAATTGTTTTCATGTTTTTATGAAAATCAAAGTATTAATTTGTTATAACAAATTTTTAATTAGAATTTTGTTTCTTCAAATTTGCTTTTAATTCATGTTAGTATTTATTTTATTAATTTGTATACTATTTTTAATCAATGCATGTAAGGTGGAAGTTTTTCCAATTAAGTTTTTAAAATTTTTGTATACTTGTTGTATGATTCATTTTGAGTAATCATTAATTTGACGAGCGAGTATTTCACTTTTTAAATATTGGATTCGGCCAAGATCTGAACTTAGAACATATAAGTCGTAATAATGACGTTTTAACTTTTCATTTCAAGGTACTTTCTTTAAAACTTATCCTGAACCGGTCCTCTTGATAAAATCATACCGAACCTGACAAAAGAACATTAATTTTGTCAACTTTTCTAGTATCTTTTAGTACTTTTTAAACTAATAATGACGTACGAAATTGAGACATATATCACAAGAAAAAACCGAGAAAAACGTTCATTCCGATCCGAAAAATCTGGGAATTTGAAAACGAAATTTCGCTAGATACCCTGATGATATGTACTTAAATCCGTTTTCGACAATGAGTTGCAGGTCATAATGTAGCTGGTATTTTTCTTTACTGATGGGTGTTCTGATTTTTTTATTTGATAAAAGTATTGTCCTGGTACGTGGTTGAACTTATTTTCAGCTTTTTGCTTGGGCTTATTCAGTTTTGATCGTAAGTTATATTTTAACCTCTAATATCGTTTTTAAAAATTATAGTTAGATCCCTTTTCGACAAAAATCAAATTAATTAAATATGCCTTATTACTTTTACTATTAATTTTTCTAAATTTATTAATAATTTAAATGTTAATGTTGTGTTAATAAATGTAACTAAAAGGGCTCAAGATAAATTTAGAAATCAACATTGTTTTGCAATAATATTATTGACCTCCTAGGTCTAATGTTGTTTTTATACCTGAAAGACAAATGTATAACGGTCAACAAAAAGTCAAGGAATTTTGAAATTGGAAATTTGTAGCAACCCTTAGTACCGTCTTCAAAAATTGACAAAATGACTTTATCCTGGACTCATTCGAATGCAGATTTTTGATAGCTTTCGATCTACATATGAGGGAAAAATTAGGTCTCATTCAAGTGCATTCTAACAAATAAATCTGTCTTTAGTTGCAGCACGGAGGAGGGATGTGGACGTCGGTGGCTTGGCTTAGCTTTACTGTCGTTGATTGTTCCTTGCTTGTGGATTTACCCTCCGCTGCGAGCCGTTCACTGGTGTGGGATGTCCTGCGGAGTCTGTGGTGGTCGCCATCATCCAATGGAATAACTGGAGGAGCCCTTTGATATCTCTGGCCCGTACTCTGTCGAATCTTCGCGTCTACATTCTTCGCGCAGCACCGTAGCCAACGTCTACGAATGCCATGATTTGAATATGGGACGGTGTCAGAGATACCAAAGGGGCAGGCAGCTACCTGTTCATGCGCTTATTCATCAACGTCATCTCTGAGGCGGGGTGACTATGATTTAACGAACGAGACAACCCATGCACAATCCGACGCATTTAACCCTTCACAGTAAATGTTCCGTACGTTTCGTGTCATTTGTTAGCTTGCTGCATTATGTCGATGTACCCGAACAAAAAAATATCCGAATAAGCTATTCGATGTTTGATTCGTTAGTATTAACTACTAGCAGTGCTCGAATTAACTCTCATAAAACAAAAGAAATTTTTTAAAAGAAAATCTTAATATTACAAAAAAAAAACAAGTTAAGTTTCTTTTATAAGAGTGGAACGACAGGGCGGGATCTAATCCTAGATTTCTACCTTACTGACATCGAGACCGTTCGACAGCTCAAGTGGTTCGTATCCGTGGCATGTTTCTACAATGTTCTTCTTGATGGCATAAAAAAACGCAGTCATGAGGAACAAATTTTGCGTAAATAATTTCAAGAATTTTATGACGTCAAAAAGAATATTCTAGAAATTTAGAACGGACACGAACCACTTGAGCTGTCGAACGGCCTCGATGTCGGTAAAGTAGAAATCTACAATTAGAACCCTCCATGCCTTTCTATTTATAAGGATTTTATTCTGGACGTTCCCTGATAGTCGTTTCTAGTGTTTCTACAAAACGTTTCTTGTAACTCTGTGATTGTTGGGAGGAAAAGACTTAAGTTAAATAATTTAAATTGCATTTGTCTTCCCTAAGTATTTATTTAAATACTTGATTCGATCACTGCTAAGAAAGTAAATCAAGGACCGTCAATTGTCTGCCAAAAGTCAGCAGAACTACATATTGAGAAAAACTTTGGACGAGCATTTTAAAGACTTTTGTTTTTATTCGCACACTCAGGTACTTTGATTATTTCTCCAATGCAAAGGATCGTTTCACGATAATTTTGTAATTGTAACACGATCCGCTTGCTTACTTCGTCTCGTTATTAGGAACGTTAGGCTTGATTAACGTGGTAAAGAGGCTAAACGAGCGGACCGAACTGACACAATACACTTACTCTTAATTAATAATGAGCACTGCCTCAAATTATAGAGGACGTTTCAAATTTCCCGAAGCAAAGTCTCGATAGAAATTTCTATTATTTAGTTTTTTTAAGTAACTCGTTTGATATTTTGCTTTTTCAAATTTGAGGCACTGCTCCTAAGAAGTACTTCCTTTTGCAATTTCCTTGTTCTCAGTTGACAATCGACGTTTTTTCAAGCACAAGCATTTTGTCGAGCGCACTACGTGATTTCGACAGGTATCGTTTACCTTGTACACATGTATCCTACCAAATTTGGATAGAAATGATGAGTACTGCTTGTAAAAAATCAAATGATTCGAGCTGTGCAGTGCCAAAATATTTTTGCAACGAGTTGTATTTAGACTAAATCGCGTAATTGGAATTGTTTTCCGTCGTAATGTACAGTATTAACGTTTAAAGTACGTTCTTGCGTGTTAAACCCAGATGGCTTAACTGTAATCCAATTTCCACTCTGTGATTTCGATCCCCTCGCTTTTGCTGTCAGAATGAAAGAATTTTGAGACGAGACTCTTAAGCGATCTGTTCATTTATGGAAAAGAAAGAAAGTTACGAGTTTTAAAGAGAAATTGACTGTTTTATAATTCTTATAGTCTCGTCTCAAATTTCTCTCGGCTTAGTTTTTTCACGCGAGGAGATTTAAATCGCCGAGGGAAACTTTGTGAAGCGCCTGTGTCCTTTTGAGTATCCGAATTGTTCGCTCTGAAGACTTCATTTTGTTTCCAAGGGATATGGGCTAGGTTCTGCTGTACGTTTCTAGTCTACTAATAAGATTTCTGCTTTAGCCTACAGACGAACTCCAAGCAGAAGTTTCGCCATCTTCGTATTCTTATTTAATACTTAGACAATTAAAGAATGTTCACGCGTGAAATGCACTTAATACAAAACGTCTCCGAGTTGTAGAATGTAAACTGTGACTGCATTAATATTCTACTTGTCGGGGAAACTAAAGCTTTTAATTTTCAAAGATGTGGAATTCAGAGTTTAAAGCATTCACAGCTTAAGGAATTTAAATGCCTTTGAAATTTATAGTGTTTTTAATTTAGGACGTTCAAAAATTTGGACGTTCTGAGTTTAAAGCACTCGAATTTAAAATCGTTTCAAATTCAAACTTTAAAGCACACAAATTTGATTTGAGCAAGTTAGGAATTTTTCTATTTTCGTGGCGTCGAAAATTGAAAACTTTTAAAAATTAAAAGCATTCAAGCTTAGAAGCATTTGATGTTAAAAGCGCGTGAAATGCAAGTTATTCAAAATTTTAAAGTACTTGTACTTTTTCATATTTTAAAATTGTAATTTTAAATTATCAATTCGAATCGTACAAATTAGGTGGTTTTTTAATTTTAAACCGTCCAGGTTTTAGAATTCTCAAAATACAAATGAATTAAAACATAGCTTTGTAAAAGCGTTTTGAAATTCAAGGCATTAAAAATTAAAAGCATTTGAATTTCAAATTAAAATATCTACTTGAATTCGAATCGTGCAAATTAGGTGGTTTTCGAATTTAAAAGCATCAAGCTTTTAAAATTTTCAAAATACAAATAAATGGAAAAATTTCTTCGTAAAAGCATTTTGAAATACAAGGAGTTAAAAATTAAAAGCAGTTGATTTTAAAATTAAAATATCTACTAGAATTCGAATTATGTAAGTTAGTTGGTGTTTTAATTTAAAAATGTCGAGATTTTAAAATACTAAAATCCAAAGAATCTGAAACATTTTTTTAAAAAGGCGTTTTGAAATTCAAGTTATTCAAAATTTAAAAGTACTTGTACTTTTTAATATTATAAAATTGTAATTTTAAATTATCTATTTGAATTCGAATTGAAGAAATTAGGTGGTTTTTGAATTTAAAAACGTCAAGATTTTAAAATTCTCCAAATCCAAAGAATTGGAAACATTTCTTTATAAAAGCGTTTTGAAATTCAAGTTATTCAAAATTTAAAAGTATTTGTACTTTTTGATATTATAAAATTGTAATTTTAAATCATCTATTTGAATTCTAATTGTACAAATTAGGTGGTTTTTGAATTTGAAAACGTCAAGATTTTAAAATTCTCAAAATCCAATGAATTGGAAACATTTCTCTATAAAAGCGTTTTTAAATTCAAGTTATTCAAAATTTAAAAGTGCTTGAACTTTTTAATATTATAAAATTGTAATTTAAAATGATATATTTTAATTGTACAAACTAGGTGGTTTGTGAATTTAAAACCGTCAAGATTTTAAAATTCTCAAAATAAAAATAAATGAAAACATTTCATTATAAAAGCGTTTTGAATTTCAAAGTAAAATATCTACTCGAATTCGAATCGTGCAATTTAGGTGGTTTTTAAATTTAAAAGCGTTAAGATTTAAAAAATTTTTAATCCAAAGAAATGGAAACCTTTTTTGGTATAACTTTTTTGAAGTGCAAGTGGTTCAAAATTAAAAAGTACTATTACTTTTTAATATTTTAAAATGTTAATTGTAAATAGTCTATTCGAATTCGGATCGTACAAACTACTTGGCTTTTTAATTTAAAAACCTCAACATTTTTTAATTCTTAAAATATAAACAATTTAAAACACTTATGTGTAAAAGCATTTTGAAAATCAGCGGGTTGAAAATTAAAAGCATATGAATTTCAAATTAAAATATATACTGGAATTAAAATTGTGTAAATTAGGTGGTTTTTTAATTTAAAAACGTAAAGATGTTAACATTCTCAAAGTCCAAAGAATTGGAAATATTTCTTTGTAAAACCTTTTTTAAATTATCTATTCGAATCGTACAAATTAGGGCTCAGAAATTAAAGGAATTCGTCTATATTCACAAACACCTGAAAATTAAAGCGATTGAAACTCCTTCAAGTAAAAATAAAAATATGCGCAGTCACAATGTAGAAAGTAACTCCAACGCTTCTTTGGAATTGATTATTTTTTTACGATTCAACGAATTTATTAAAACGACAAATGCCTAAATTTCATTACAAGGAACAGTTGTAAGTTCGAGTGTGCGACCAAAGAAAGGCAACGTGCTGGCAAAGGAAACTGGATTTCTTTTCCGACATTAATTTGTTAAATCTCTAACCGTACTCTGGAGTAGCGCACTTTGCTTTCGTTGGTTGTGCAGCGGTGCAAGTCATACTTACATTTAATTAACTTAGAGCATTGATGAGTGGAAAGAATTTTATTCTAGAGTGTTAATGCAAAGGCTTTTTTAGATGAATATTAGTGTATTCGATTTTGTATTGACTTTTTTACAGTTTTGTATTTTCAAAAGGCGAAAGTGTCCTCTTACAGGCCCAGAAGAGCACATTGCTCGCCTTTTGCATTTAGGATAGAACGTATATAGAGGTAAAGTTATTTTGTACACTCGTGTGCACAATGTTATGAAGGGAGGTTCAGTTCTCTGAGAGGCGAGTGATTCTCGATTAATTGAAAAGTCTGTATTTCACTTGGAGCGTTTTAAGTATAGTATTAGCTTTGATAAGAGCGGTTGCAGATCACGAATGCGATTCAGTAGTTTTTTTTTGCTTTCTATGCGTTGTTTCCGGCCTCGAACTCAGGTTGCTCTCAACGATATATTATTTTTTCTTATTCCACTGATTATTATTCGACTGATCTGCAGGTCTGCGAAACAATGCAAGGCGATGCGTAACATGACAAAAAATTGGTTTAATCCGTTTGACACAAAAAAGGAGATTTTTCTTAATCGTGTAAAATGTAAATATAATATTATTTACTGCCATAACTAATGTTTAGTTTTAGGTGTCGATGGTAGTCGCTTACCGAAAGAAAGGTTTTGTTTCAAGTATTGCATTGACACGCAAAACACACGCTCGGTGTACATGACGAATGTACCATATTGTGACATCTATCTTTAGTTACGAACAAGTACAAAAAAAACTATTTTTCCCAATAACGCAGTTGTGATGTCTCTTACCAAATGAGGATACGCATGTAATCATCTTGAAAGGTGCAGCACTGCGAGTATGCGAGAGAGTGAGTGAGGATGGATGATTGTAAATTAATTTAAGTTGCTTCGAATAAGGCGAGAATGTGTGAACTGATGAGTAAATGGATAAAGATTAAAATGTGTCGAATAATTCACGTTATCGACACGGAAATTATACAAATATTCTAGTGCATGTGACCGTGGCGATCACACTGACGACGATGATAATAATTATTGACACAAGCGAATAATACATGTATAAACAAAACTATTAATATACATACATACACTAAGAAAACACCCCTTTGACGAAAAGTCCCGATATTTGGGAAATTTCGACTAATTCGCCTGCCAACCCTATACAATTTTCAATGTTTATTGGCAGTGAAACAAACAACAGAAACTCGTGATTTATCCACTTGCAATACATGACTGCAAGACGAGTAAAATTTTAATCCACAAAGTACATTATATCATAAATGTCTAAAACTTGTATCATTGTAATTAAAAAGATATGTACCATAATCCTGATGTATGAAAAATAAATATATTGTATCATGATGGAATTTATCGTCTGTCTTTCAGCATTAACTTTTTTCAGCCCGCGATTCACACATTCTGTGATACCACCAAATTTAAATCGTACGTAAGACAAAAAACGATTTGGGTCACAATTAAAAGGATGAATTTATAAATACACAAAAAAAACATTAACAAATTTGTTTCCTGTAGACAGTCAATTTTCGCTACGAAGGCCTTCAGATTCTTTACAGGTGTCTGCTGTTTTCAACATCTTTAAAAAACAAGATTGGTTTTTTATTCGAGAGATAACTTTTGAATTAACTTGATTTTAAATTTACCTTAACCTTTAAGTATAGACGTGATTTCATTTTTGTACTAACACATTTTTGGTCTCACAGACCGCAGTATATATTTATATCGAATTAAATAAGTAAAGAAGTTTTTGTTATCTAACTTACGCAAATATATGAAGGGACATTGGAAAAAGTAAGAAATTAATCAATTTTATCAAATTTTATTATTAACAATCTTTTACACGAGAGGGGGGAGGGATCCACATATCAGAAGCATGGTGCGGTCTGGGAGACCACACGTCCATACTTAAAGGTTAAACTCAGAACAATTTATTTCGACTTTAATGAATTCGGTTGTATTCAACCGAACACTTGCACATACACAATTTTTTATTAAATTTCTAAAAGTGGACATTATGGACAACTAAAACTGCTTAGCTGACTAAAACAGTTATTCCAATTATTTAGGGTTACATATGGCAATTAAGATTTCACAGTCAAGTTACCTCAACAATTAATGTACGCAGTCCCCTCTGTGAACTACAAAACTTAGTTAAAATAGTTCAGTTTATTTATTAAATTCACCGCAGTTCCGTCAAATTCAATTGAATTCTTCTGAATTTACTTTAATTCAACTGATTTTTTGTGAATTATTTGGATCCCTTTGATTTATAAAAATTGTTTTGGATTCTTTGGATTTTCTGAATTAACTTCCGTTCTACTAAATGTGATTGCATTTTTGTTAATTCTCTAGAATCTTTTGAATGTACTTGAAGTCTTCTGAACTCGCGTACGTACGTCAATTCAACTGAATTCAATTACATTTTCTTTAACTATGTGGAATCCTTTAAATTCACTCGAGTTTTTTTCGAATTCACTTGATTGTTTTTAAATTCTTTGGATTCTTTCATGTTACTAACTTTTTTTAATACTTTTAAGTTCTTTGTAATTGATTTAATTCATTTGAATGAAGTTTAAGTCAATTGAATTCTTGTGAATTATTTTGATTTCTTTGAATTCACTTAAATTCTTTTATTTTATTTGTCTGAATTAATTTCAGTTCTACTAAATGCAATTGCATTGTTGTTAATTCTTTAGATTCTTTTGAATGGAATTGAATTCAACTGAATGTACATATTTCAATTCAAATTAATTAAATTACATTTTGCTTAATTATTTGGATTTCTTTTAATTCACTTGAATTTTTCGCATTCTTGTGTGTTACTAAATTTTTCATAATACCTTGAATTCTCTAGACTTAACTTGAATCCATTTGAATTTACTTTAAGTCAACTGAATTCAATTGCAACTTTGTGAATTATTTGGATTCCTTCGCATTCACTTATATTCTTTTTATTTTATTTTTTATTTTTCACAATTAATTTCAGTTCTACTAAACGCGATTGAATTGTTGTTAATTCTTTACATTCTTTAGAATGTACTTACATTCTTTAGAATGTACTTACATTCTTCTGAACGTACATATTTCATTTCAACTTAATTCAATTGCATTTTTTTAAATTGCTTTGATCCCTTTGAATTCTTTGGAATTCACTTGAATTCTTCTTAATTTACTTTAATTCAACTGAATTCAATTGCACTTTTGTGAATTATTTAAATTCCTCTGCATTAATTTTAATTCTTTTGCATTTTTTGTATTTTTCTTCATTAGTTTTAGTGCTACTAAATGTGATTCTTGATTACTTGGATTCCTTTCAATTCACTTAAATTCTTTTGCACTTTCTTTCGAATACAATTGGATGTTTTTTCATTCCCCGCATTCATGCATTTTTTGAATTCTTCAGAATTCCCTTTAAGTCGTCTGAATACATTTTAATTCTATGAGTTCAATTTATTTTTTGTGAATTCCTTGTAATCTTTTGAATTCTTGAATTATTACTCAGATGTTCATTTTCGCATTTAAAAAGAAACGTCAAAATTTATAATATAGGTTTTTTCTTATACAAAACAGCACAAAACATGACTGAAAATATAGTATAATACAATATAAGAATCTGAACTAGGAAGAAAATTCCAAGATTTATAATAATCTTCCTATAATTCTGCAGTCCACAAAACTACAAAACGCTCGTGCATACTTTTATATTTTAACCAGCATTAAAAATTGCATAATTTTAAAACTGACTTAAAAATTAAACATATTAATATGCATTGAAAAGGGCTCAATTTCAAAAAATTGAATAATAACACTGCAAGCGTTCACAGTTAAAGCTCGAATTGTATGCATTGAAAATTCAACCAATGTGAGAAAAGGACCAAGTTCAAATAAAAAAATTTGTAATGCACGTTCGAAAAATACATAATGCCAGGGGGGGGGGGTCACCCCTAGCGCTATGCTCTCGTATTTTTCAAACAGCCCCTTAGAGTTTGGAACTTCTCAATTTTTACTGTTTTAAAAACAAAAATTCTCTATTTCTCTTTGTCATATGTTAAAAAAAGGTTCTATGAAATTATAGTATTAGTTTTTAAATAAACAGTTAAAAGAGGTGAATAATGTGACTCTATTCTTTTAAATTCGCAATATTCTTATATTTAGATATACCTAGTATCTAATTTGCAATAGTACACATCCTTCAATTGACTTTTGTTAAGAATTTACAAATATTAATTAACAATACCTATGTACAGGGATTTGTAAGCTTTTTTAATATCCAAGCTTTTTTTCGAAGTATACCCAATTCTTAGTGAGGAGTAGGCGTGTGTCCATCAACATAGAAATTCCGCGTAGCCTGTGGCAATTGCAATTCGATACCATCTAATTCCTTCGTTAAAACAATTTGGCAGCCTAAAAGAAGATTATATTGAATACTGCATCCATTAAAATGGCAAAATTAACTCTATTTTAATGGAAATAAAACTTGAGCTTGACTTTACTGATTTTTAAATGTCTGCTTTAACTTTTGAAGTGGAAAACTTCTTGTTTAAAATATTCTTACCTAATCTTGAGTTTTCTTTTAGAAACGGAGCAATGTCGAGTAAATCGTCTTCTTCTTCCTTCGCCGGTGGAAGTTTATCTAGATAATCATGATTAACATATACGTGACACGTCGTGCAAGCGAGAGAAGCTTCGCAGGCTCCTTCCATTTCGACTTCATATCTATGAGCTAAATATAAAGCATTGTCTCCAACTTTCCCTCTAACTGGTATCCTTTTGCCACATTTATCTATAAAAATAACGTTTACCCTGAAAAGTAAATTATTAATTAATTAATTATTTATTTTTTAATTTCATTTATTTTCAGAGATTTTCTTCACGCGCTTATTAACCTTTCTGAAAAAAGTATAGAAAATTATAAAATTTGATAGATTGTCTAACCAGACAAAACATGATATTGAATAAAATTCTATACATTGAGGGAAAATTCAATCAAAATCTATTAAGGCGTAGAACTTGAATAAAATTCTATAAGCAAATTTAATACAAATCCTACCAAATTGAATCAAACAAATTACATCATATTTTCATTATGCCTCTATCAAATCTTACCCACATAGAACTTGTATCGAGTACTATCTTTCACAATTTTGGAAATTTCTATTAAATTCTGTCCATCGAGAAATCTTATACTTTTCTATCAAGAGATTCTCATTAAACCTCTATCAAATCATATCCAAAAAGAACTTCGTTTTCTATCAAATTCTATTCATCGAGAAATCTTATACTTTTCTATCAAGAGATTCTCATTAACCCTCTATCAAATCATATCCAGAAGAACTTCGTTTTCTATCAAATTCTATTCATCGAGAAATCTTATACTTTCCTGTCAACAGATTCTCATCTAAGCTCTATCGAATCTTATTATGGCACAGGACTTGTATCAAACCCTATTTTCCAAAATCTGGAAAGATTTTATCCAAACACTATCCGTTGAGACATTTTATACTTTCCTATTAAAATGTTCTCATTGCATATAAGATTTGATAGTTTTAAAAACAATATCTTGGTAGAAAAGTATAAGATTTTTCAAGGAGTAGAATTCAATAGATATATTCCAGGTTCTGATAAATAGAATTTGATACAAGTCTGACGAGAATAAGGCTTGATAGAGTTTCAATGGAAAACTGTTGATAGAAAAAGTATAAGATTTTACAAAGGCTAGAATTTGATAGAAATTTCCGAAATTCAGCGACATAGGATTAGATACGACTCTGATGGAGGATAATATTTGATAGAGTTTTAATGGGAAAATCTTTATAGAAAAGTATGAGATTTCTCGACAGATAGAGTTAGATAAAAACTTCCAAGATTCTAGAACAGAGGATTTGATACAAATCTTGTGCGATTAAGATTTAATATTGTTTCAATAAGAAAATGTTGATAGAAAAGTATAAGATTACGCAAAAAATTTTCACAGATTTGATTTAATTTTTATTAAAAAAGCGTATTAAAGTGGACCGGAATTTGAAACATCATATATAAAAAAAGCATGTTAAAATGGGCAGGAATTACGGATATATTATTTGATAAAATTGGATAGGATTTCTATAAGAGAAGCGTATTAAAATGGATAGAAATTTGAGATATCATATTTGATAGGTTTTGATTGTATTTCTATATAAAAAAACATATTAAAGCGGATATGAATGTGAAATATCATATTGGAAATTCGGATAACGTATTTGATAGGATTGGAATAAATTGGAATGTAAAGGAATTGCTGGGACGCTAGCCGATTTTTTTTATTTACAGTTTCTCCACTTTTTGCAATAATTCTTTCAATACTGTTTTATTATTTACACCTATACTGATACTCCTATAATTCCTATAATAAATTCCCATAATCGTGAAAAAATTATAGGAAAATGATAGGTCTACACTGAATTTCCGATAATATTTTTTCCTAAGGGGATAAAGATATTAATTTTTAGGAAAATTTAACTTTCCACTGAACATAGGGGAAATAGGGACAACATTTTGAAAATAAGTATTATAACTGCTGAAAAAAGTATCGAAACTTATACAATTTGATAGACCCTCTACCAAGAGAAAACATGAAAGTTCAATTAATTTAAAAAAATTCTATAAGCACATTTGATAGAAATCCTAAAAAATTGAATCAGACAAATTACACGAATTAAATTCTATCAGCAGATTTGATGAAAATCCTCTCTAATTCAATCAAAAGAAATTAACAAATTAAAATCTATCAGCACATTTGATAGACCTTTCTACCAAATTCTATCCATCTAGAAATTCTATATTTCCTATCATCATATTTTCATTAAAATTCTATCAAATCTTATCATTACAAGACTTGTATCAAATTCTATGCTATGGAATTTAGGATATTTCTATAAAATGATATCTGTTGAGAAATCGTATACTTTTCCATCAACAGTTTTGCATTGGAATTCTATGAAATCTTATCCGGAATATTCTATATTTCTATCATATTTTATTCTTTTTCTACCAACAGCATCTCATTGAAACTGTATCAAATCTTAACGGCACCTATCTTGTATCAAATTCTATATTCCAGAATCTTGGATATTTCTATCAAATTCTATCTGTGGAAAAATCGTACTCTTTTCTATCAACAGTTTCTCATTGAAACTCTATCAAATATAATCTTCGTATAAGTTTCGGAAATTTCTATCAATTCTATCCATCGAGAAACCTTACACTTTTCTTTCAAGAGATTCTCATTAAACCTCTATTAAATATATCTCTACAATATAAATAGTTTCTCATTAAAATCCAATCAAATCTTTTTGATAAAGAACTTGTATCGTATCTATTCACAGTGATATAAAAAAGTTCGAGAAAAATTAAAATTAGTTAAATACACACTTTTGATATGTTTAACATCGTTATCATAAATATTTCTTTCCAAGATTTGTCTTTTCTTCCTTATATAATTAATACTTTCAATGTAAATTTAAAACTACACTCTTCAGCAGAGCGAAGTAAAGATGCTAAAATTAATCGAATCGTTTGAGCTGAGGAATAAAAATTTGTGGGTCGACATCCGAAACAACTAAAGAAAAAATTTTGATAATCAGTTAATATATTCTGTTCTCTTTTTTAAATTTACAATTTAAAATTTTTGAAATTCAAAAACAAATTTTGCCTTATGTAAATTTTTTTTTAAATGGACAGAAACATGTTTTTTGGATTGTTTTAAACCTGAAAGTTCTTCAGCTTGAATCAAAGAAACATGATATTATTTTGTATTCATGGAAAACATTTTTTTCGTGGTGTTTATAACGTTCCAAAATCGCAAAAAAAATGAAATCCCACAAATCCTTAATCATGAAAAAAGTTTTCTTCCTAAAAAGCAAAATGGTAAAATATTTCTTTGGTTCAAGCCAAATAAATTTCAGGTTCGGCATATTCAACTTTTTTTAAAATGTGTGCCCATGACTCAATTAAAAAAAAATATATACATGTTTTTGCACATTTTCAAAAAAGGTTGTTGCTGAGCAAAAAATTTATTTTTCAATTTCGTAATTTTGTATTATTGTTCACTAGTAAAACCTGTAAATATAAAAAATTCGTCATAATTTTTGAACCGATAGGAAATATTTTGAATTTAAAGTCGTTAAATTGTACTTATTTACATTTTTTTTTCATTTTTGTCGAATGCCAACCCACAAGTTTGTTTCCCCTCAGCTCAAACGATTTTATGTGTTTTAGCATTTTCACCCCGCCCTATTCTTTAGTGCTCTTAAACTCAAATTAAAAATTGCTCAAGTTAGAACATTTAACATTGTAGTTGATGAATTTGGAATATTGAATTTTTTAATTAGGTATTTAACTTTGTAAATTTCAACTGAAAAGTGTTCACATTCTAATATTTAATTGAAAAGTACTATATATTTTGTAACTGTTCCAATTTTATATTGGATAACAACTTCTGTCTCCAGTTTTCACATTTTCAACATTTTTTTTTATACCATTAAGCCATTTCCCTTTCGGGGTAGGCGTGACTTGCTCGGTTGGAAAATAGTAGTGTGTATATGGTTATATAGGTATAAGGTAGGTAGGTATATAGGTATGAGGTAGATAGGTATATAAGTGTTAGGTATATATATTTTAGATTGATCTGGAATTCTCGTGTTATTTATTTAAATGACACGTTTATTCCGCAACACTGCTCCGACCCAGGTTGCTGATCAATCTCTCTAGCGATCACCCCAAGTGAAGAGCCTCACAAAATTGTTATGTATGGTTCTCCACTTGGGCCCATTAGTATCCAAGGTCTTTGTTTCAGGCGTCATTCATTCTACTGTCACTCTGTTTACAAACTATTTGTCGCCACACTTTTCTGTCCTGGCATACTACTCTAGCTTCCTTCACGTCCATGAATTTTTTCATGCAAGCTCTTGTGTTTCTATGGCTTATTATGTCTCTACGGATTAATGTCTCATTTACAGATTCTAACCATTCTTTCGGCGGTCTACCTCTGGGCATTCTGCCATTTACTTTACCTTTATAAACTTGTTTGGTCAGTCGTTCATCTTTCATTCTTTCAAGATGTCCGAACCATCTTAACTGATTTCTTTCCCATGTGTCAACTATTGTCTCTTTTGCACCACATTCTTTGAGGATGGTCTCGTTTCGGACTTTGTCCATCAGTGTTTTCCCGCATATTATGCGCAGAGGTTTCATGCCGATCGCGTTAATTTTACTCCTGTCCTTTTCTTGACAGGTCCATGTCTCGCTACCGTATAGTACAGTCGGTACGAATATAGAATTGTGTATGGCCATTTTAGCTTTTTTTGATATGTTTTTATTTGTTAGGATGGACCCTGCTCTACCGATAACCTGCTTACCCTTATTTATGCGCCTATCTAACTCCCCATCTATTTTTCCGCCGCTAGTGAATAGACTACCTAGGTATACGTACTTGTCAACTTGTTCTAATCTCTCATCATTTAGGACAATGTTGCACATTGTTTTCTCACTCTTTCCCTCAAACACCATGATTTTTGTTTTATTTACGTTAATTTTGAGTCCCACGTCCTTCATGCTTGTATGAAGTTTATTCAACATTCTTTGCAAGTCCTCGACTGATTCTGCCATAACAATCTTGTCATCAGCGAAAGCTAACCCACGTACCTTAACTGTTTGGAGATCTACACCATCTTCGTCGAAGAGTGCAGTTCTTAGACACTTATCCATGAATATGATAAATAGCCACGAGGACATAACGCATCCTTGTTTCACGCCTTGCGTAATATCGAACCAGTCACTCAGTTTCCCGTTTACCCTTATGCTCGCTTTACTACCTGTATATATTGTTTTTATTGCTTGCAGGAGCCCTCCATTTACTCCGTACTCTTTAAGAACTTCCCAAAGTTTACTTCTATTGACCGTGTCGAATGCTTTTTCTAGGTCAATAAATGCACAGAAAACTTTCTTTCCTACTCTCAAGCTTTTTTCTGTGATCTGTCTTAGGCTAAATATCTGATCTGTACATGATCTTCCTGGCATAAAACCACTTTGGACTTCCCATATCTTTTCTTCTGTGATTTCCATTACCCTACGAATAAGTATTTTTGAGTATATTTTACTTACGGTACTTAGTAGGCTGATACCTCTGTAATTACTGCAGTTGTTTTTATCTCCCTTTCTTTTGTATATTGGTACGATAATCGCTTTTTTCCAATCGTCTGGGACTTTCCCCGTCTCGATACATAAATTTATTAATTCGCACAACCTGTGAGGTATGTACTCGCCACCGTATTTGAGCATTTCAGCACTAATACTGTCTATGCCAGCAGCCTTACCGTTTTTCAAGTTCTTAATTATGTCTCGGACCTCAGTGACACAGACTTTTTCAATTGGGTTTTCTAATGCATTATGTTCTATGTCGCAGTTTTGTTGTCCTATATCTTCACCTCCTAATAGTTCTTTAAAAGAGTCTTTTAAAGCGTCTACTATCCCGTCTATATCATATAGCATTTCACCTTTGCTGTTTCTCATGCTGGCAAACTCTGTACTCTTACTTTCCTTCAACTGTTTATATAATAGTTTCATAATTCCTTCAAAGTAGTTCTGTATTTTGTTCTCTTCTTCTGTTCTGATTTTTTCTTTACTCTCCTTGACTAGTCGTTTCATTTTCCTCTTTTTGTCTTTGTAATCATTTTTGAGTCTATTTCTCTCCTCATCGCTAAGACCTGTCATGTTTAATGTTCTCTTGTGCGCTTTTTTCTTTTCTCGCTGGGCTGCTTGAATTTCATCATTCCACCACGCATCACCAGACTTTCTTCCTACCACTGCCGTACCACACACTTCAATTGCAGTTTTAACAACGATATCCCGTAATAAAGTCCACGCGCCCTCTATATCTTTATTGCTCGTAAGCGCTTCCCAAGTTGCCCTATCTATGCGTTCGCTTAACTTATTTTGAAACTCTATTCGCACTTCCGGTTTCTGTAAATTTTCAATCTTTATTCGAGTTTGTTTCGTTTTTTCTGTTCTCTTTCTTTTCCATCCCCGGCCTAAGTTTATTTTAGAGATTAAAAGATAATGATCAGTATTGCATTCGGAACCCCTCATGACTCTTGTATCTTTGACTAGTTCTCTTAGTCTTTCATCCGCAATAACGAAGTCAATTACACTGCGGTTATTTCCTTTACACCAAGTGTACGTGTGGATCATTTTATGTCGAAACCAAGTATTGGTAATAAATAGGCCCTTTTCTAAGCATAAGCTAACTAATTTTTCCCCGTTATAATTTTTTCTTGGATCCCCAAATTTACCTAGTACCCTTTCTGTATCTGTATCCTGACGTTGAACGCCGACCCATCCGTTCATATCTCCTAGCAGAATTATTCTTTCACCTGGATCGCAAGTACTTATTGTGTCATTTAAAGTGTCCCAGAAAGCGTCTTTGACTTCTCGCGGCTCACTGTCAACTGGGGCGTAGCACGCTATGATAAATAACCTTCTGATTCCTACCTTCATTCTAGCCCACAACAATCTGGGAGATACAAAATCATGATCTTTGAGATGCTGTCTTGCTTTTTTATTCATAATTAAACCGACCCCTTGACTACGATTTGATTCACTACTTACTCCTGACCATATTTCAAAACCGCCTTTCAACACCCCATTTTCTATGTTTCTACTTTCGCAACCCTTTTTCTTCGTCTCAGGTACACATAAAATATCTAGTTTCCTTGCATGCATAGTTTCTCGTAGTTCTCTTATTTTAAGGTCATTCACTCCTCTAGCATTCCAGACACCCAGTCTCCATTCATCGCCTGAAACTCGACCTTTACGTTTACCGTGTGTATGCATTTCGTCAATCCAAGTTTCAGTCCATTCCGAGGCTACTTTATTGTTTGTATTATTCATGTTTAGATTGTACACCCAACTATCACCTTTATGCGCGAAATTTGTTTTGCGAGCCGAAATCATGTCCAAGTTGAGTGATTATTCGTCCTACGGTGGATAGTCTATCTGTAACGTCAGTCCCACCAATACTTCTGTTACCTTGTTGGGGGTACAATCTAAACATGAATAATACAAACAATA
>CAKNYM010052657.1:271723-287651 GCA_932195095.1 Andricus curvator
TCTCGCGCTTCGCGCTCGATTATGTATTCACCTCGCGCTACGCGCTCGGGCGTATTTACATCGCGCTTTACGCTCGGCTCCTCTAGATTTTTGAACTTCGTGTTCGACTTCGATGAAAAGAAAAAGTTTGTTTGCAAATATTATAAAATTATCAAAACCTCTACATATTAAGTGATTGTTAAATTTGTTTTTATTTTAGACTGAAAAGGAACTTTATTTACTCAAGGTTCTATCGACCTTAAGGAACACATTCTCATCCAGACACTCGCGCTTCGCGCTCGATATTTGATTTGAAAATCATTTGAACCGTATGATAGAAACAAAAAAGTTTGAGCGCACTTACGGCGTGCGATTTGGTAAATACACTGAGCGCGCACTTTGTGCTTCGTGTTATATGTTCTTCATATACAAATTACTAAATTTGTATTTGATTTCAAATGAAAAGTAATGATATAATTCAGGCGACAAATTTTATTAGCTAACATTTTATTTTAGCTTGTGCCGTTTATCAAAAAAGTTAATTTTTTGATTTTGAATATATTCTTACCACAAAAATTGATTACGGGTGTGTAAGTCTTTTTTGAATGCACAATTTTTGTTCATTTATATGTTTTCGTACCTTGCATTGTTTTTTCAAAAATTTGATTTTTTTTACTGTCAATGTTATTTTCACGAATAAAACAAAAACCACGCATCCTATCGAAACATGAGTCACAATAAATTTGTACCTCTTCCTTGGATGAACAAATTTTGTTTCGGTCATTTTTTCGTAGCTGGTAATATTCGTCTGAAAATTTGATTTTTCTATTTTCAATGCTGTTTTTTACGAATAAAACAAAAACTACGCGTCATATCAAGAAGTGAATGATAAGAAATTTGTAGATCTTTTTTAGGTGCACAATTTTGGTGAGATGACCTTTTCTGGTATCTTGCATAGTTTTACAGCAAAATGGCTTTTTTGATTTTTCATTAATTTTTTGTGCGATCAAAATTTGAATTTTTCATTTTTCGAAAAATTCAAAAAGTTGTCATGAAAATATTATAGGGTGTTCAGGAATCAACGTTTTTCTCCTCTTGACTTTTTTTCATATCGTGCGTTTTTCGGCTTAAAATGATCATTTTCGTTTGTTTTTTGGAATTTTGAAAATGCTATAACTCCAGTAATTTTTTTTTTATCACGAAAAGTCATAAGAATATTTTGTTCGTCATTTTGCGTACTACTAATAACCGTACATAGAATTTTCAAATCTTCCAAAAAAGTGGTCTCAAAAATTTTCAAAATGTGCTCACTTTTTGGATTTTCATCCAAAATAGCTGGTTAACGAACTCGTTCTCTATTTTTCGGCCATAAAAAAGTGCGCCAAAGCTCAATCAAATCTGATCATTTTTTCGAAAGTTATCGTGGCTACAGACAGACAGACAGACAGACAGACAGACAGACAGACTACAGACAGACAGACACCTACGTAAAAATCGTTTTTTCTGACTCAGGAGGTCTCAAAACGTGGAGATTTGATGAAAACCGACTATGTCAAATTTTACATAAAACCAATACCTTCTCATTAGAATGAGAATGTAAAAAGGGGAAGACTGTGCACCCTGAGAGTTAGATAAAAACTTCCAAGATTCTGAAACGTAGAATTTGAAAAAAGTCTTGTGCAATTAAGAGATTATAGAGTTTCAGTGAGAAAATATTGACAGAAAAGTATAAGATTTCACGACGGATAGAATTTTCGGGACAACGTGGGACACTTCCCACAAAGATGATTATTCATTTTAATATACGTTCTATCAAAAGCCTTTTTTTTAACACCGGTGAAACAGAGGCCTACTCACTACTAAAGTATCATTTAAGTGCTTTAGTATGAGTATGTATACCACGGACGTCTCCACTTAACTGGGTATGGACCTGTGAAAACTTTCTTTACTAATGTGGGTTTAGAATCACTGTATAAATTTAATCACATCCAGTGATAAACCGTGGCTGCATTTGACTTTATTTAGAAGTACTCGCATTTGCCTGGATGTTTGGCCAGGGGAGAGGAAAGCTGCAGAAAACCATCTTCCCGAGTTGTCGGATTTTCGACTGTCGAGTTTCAAAGTAGACATTCGATGCATAGGAATCATCCAGCAAATGATCACCCATCCGAGTGCTATCCGCGCTCGAAATAGTTTAATATCCGCGACTTTTCCCGAGTCGAGATTCATCGCGCAGCGATAATGTAAAGTAATGTAAGGCTGTGGAAATTTCTAAAATTGCGAATACAGAGAACGGATTGAAAAGTATTACATTTTTTTTATCAAGTCCTATCAAACATTTTCAGCAGGGATTATTATTAGATTTTCTCAGATCAATATTTTAATATGACAACCTATTAACTCTTGTCAGTAAAATTATTACTGTGTACATGGACTTGAATATTGTTAATAATAAAAACTGAATAACAGCACACACAATAACTGATAATATTAGAAAAGGTTTTGTTTACCCACACTTCATCCTCGGATTTAGGGTCCTGCATCTCGTATTCCCCATGGGAAAGCCCTTAAAATAGACATAAATTATGTATATATCTCAAAATTTGATAAATAAAATAGGTAAAAGCGTGTTTAAATTACTACTTCGCGCCATGCATGTACAGGATTATATATGACAACTTACATGAAGATGTGTGTAAATGAAGACTTGTGACTTTCATTGCTTTAATTACGGGCGATACTTTCATATTTACATTCCTTAATAAGAGAAAAGGGCGCAACACAAATGACATTGTGCTGGGTTTTGCCGGATACGTTTTTTAGTTTATTAACTGGACTTAACCTCAAATGAAAACCATATATACAGTATCGTATACACCGGTGTGAAGGTGTAAAGCTAAAGCGCAGTGAAGCGTGTAAAGGATATGAGGGATGTGAGACTCTCGGTAACTTACGAAAAATTACGTATATTATCAAGACGATTTCGAGAAATAATTATATAGGCACGGAAAGAAATTGGAGCAGTATGTGATAAAATGTTTTCGGATGCGGGGATTAAGGTTTTTTTGTTGTGAAACTGGAATGAAATCCAAGAAATATAGATAGTACGTACCGTCCCGCCTTAAATTTAAAATTTGAAGCGCATGCGCTTACCACTTTCTGCACAGAAATATTCCTCATTGGCTAACTTTGATACCACGAACCAATCACGATTCGTTACTAAGGAGACGAATGAACTTGACTTTATCTACATCCATAATGTGATGTGAGTTTGGCATTACGTCGTCCATGTGAGTGATTTCATGATTTGTCCGCCCTCGTTGTCCCAATTGTTTAACGTTTTTCTTCTCTCTATCGAAAGTTTAATACAGTTTTATTCCTCGTAATTACTGCGCGAAATATTTTACCGAATTTCTACTGTAAAAAATCACTGAAGCAAAATGTCAGCAATCAGTTTATTGAATCCGAAAGCCGAATTTGCTAGAGCTGCTCAAGCTCTAGCAATTAATACTTCGGCTGCAAAAGGTATCCAGGAAGTAATGAAAACGAATTTAGGACCGAAGGGAACCATGAAAATGTAAGTATTTTGAATTTTCGGCCTTGAAAATACCTTACTTTTCATGGAAATGATTTTGTGAGGGACGAATTTGGCATGTGCGCGACTGTTTTCTTCTCTGTCTCACTCCCGGTTATCGACTTCCATTCACTTTACTGCGAATACACTCCTTTTATGGCAATCGACCTATTCGTTTCTTTCTTTTCAGATTTAAGAACCTATGCAAATTAGAAAAAAGCTTTGCTAATAAATATTTTTGTTTAATTTTATTAAATAAGTCATACAAATTTTAAATATTCTTGTTTAAATCTTCAAATTGAATTATAAAATGCAGGGAGAATTAATATATTTATTCATTTTTTTGCGTTCTTCATTTATTCTAGATATTAATCAAAATGAGATAATTAATATTCCTTAATTAAACCTTTTAGAGTTCCTGTTATTTATTATATAATTATAACTATTACTGAATTTATTTCTTAGGTCGATACTATTCTGCAACAATAATGTTTATAATGGCAAAAAATTGTTAACTTTTAGAAATCAATTTTTTTTAGATGTAGTTTATAAATTATGATATAAATTATTCAGGTTGTTTCATGATTTTCATCTGTACTGCCTTGTAGGAATTCAATTCGGGGCCGACTCGGGATTAAAAATCGACCCTGGAAAAATGTTTGAAGCCGGCCCAGCTACATTTTTTAATTGTTTAATTAATTAATTTTATTATTTTTATTAATTTTAAAATTACATATGAAAATGACAACTGGATGTATAGAAATAATTAAATTTTTGTCATCCGATTCATTCTCATAATTTCATAAAATCCAGTGTGAACATTTTTCGAAATTTTGGCGCATCAAAGTATACTTACACTGCATATATTTAATAGCCCAGAAGAGTAGTTACTATATATTTATGATTTTAGAAAAAATTCGCAATTTTAAAATGTATGAGATGGAAAACTGGATAAGCACTGAGGTATATACCCCCCCCCCCATGCCGAAAAAAGTGAAATGTTTTCACATCTTCAATGTAGAGTTCTTGGGGGACACATGCTTCCATAATTTTATCAAACATTTATATTTTAAAATTTATCCTGGAGGACGTTTTTTGTTAATCCTGTAAAATTTCATGTTTGGTCCTTATCTCGTAGTCATTCTCATGTCGTAATTTGTTACAGAAAAACATTTTTTAAGAAGGAACATGCGCAATTTAAAGATCATAATAATATCTGGAAAAATTGTAAATACGTTCTTATAAAATCAGTTCGTGAAGCGGGTGGCAAGCGCCCTCACTGAAGGGTTTCGTAGGACCGGGTACGGTGAAGATTTTTTTTTTTTTTTGAAAATTTTCAACTTCGTATGTTGGTTTTGAGTTAAATTTGTGGATATTTTTTTTTTAACGTTTACCCTTGGAGTTTAAAAAGAATTTTTTTCGCTTTTCAGAAAATTTCCGATCCAGTCTGCTGGTTTTGAACCAAATTTGAGAATTTTTTAATCAAAAGGCCTAAATTGTCATGTTTTTGCACAGAAACACTATGATGAGCATTTAACTCAGGGTTCTCAGTATTTTTCCTCGCATTAGACACGCAAAATACATCTCTATGCAAAAAATACCCTAATAGCATGGAACGTTCCCGGAACGTGTAAAATGTCCGCCGCTTGGGAACGTTCCAAGAACGTTCCAAACATAAATTACCATAATTATTATTATCAATTATTATTAAATTATTATCAATTATCATTATTATCAATAAATATCACGTAAACCATAAGTGATAGGTCAAAATCGATGACAGTTTATGATATGGATATCATATTATAGTGTAGTATATGCGCTACTCAAAACTAAAAAATGAAATCCGTTTTTACCTATCTCTTACGGTTTACGAGATAAGTGTTGTTAAAAATAACAATAACGGTCGGTTCCCCTCAGGTTCCAGTAGAACGTTCCTGGAACGTTCCCAACCGGCGGACATTTTACACGTTCCGGGAAAGTTCCGAAGGTTCCCGCGGTACGTTTCCGGATTGTTCCGTGCTATTAGGGTACTAATTCTAATATGAACGAACATTGAACAAGAAATACTTTTTTACTATCAGAAATAATTCTATTAATTAAATTAAATATGATTATTGAATTTTTCATTGACACGACAAAATCATGATTAGATTTGGCATAGAACGGAAGTTGGAAAGAATTTGACTTAATTTTGTGTGTGTTATCATGTTGGTAGCCCTGTTAGTATTTAAAATATGCAATGAGTTAGTTTTCCTCCAAATTGGCGTCCTCATGCAACGTTGCCAAATGACATGTCAATTTTTGTTAACAAGTTGAGTTATAAGATTTCAAAATGAATTATTGCCCAATAATCGGTGGTGAGTTTTCAGTTTATTAATTTGTATGACTTTTAGAAATACCGTTCTACACTTTCACAGGTTTTCTTATATTTTAGCATATCTCCGATTTATATGATTCTATTAGATTTGGCCTAGAAGACATAATGTTCATTTAAAAGCTTATATTTTCTATACAAGATTAAATTTTAAAAAATAAATAGAAAACCTTGGATTTTACTCATCGCATTTTCCTCCTTGTACTCGCGAAATGGGCGTATATCTTGAAAGAAATCCTGGAAAATTCTAAATTGAATATTCACAGGCTGGTGTCAGGGGCTGGAGACATTAAAATCACCAAGGACGGTAACGTGCTGCTCCAAGAGATGCAAATCCAACATCCAACAGCTTCCCTCATAGCCCGAGCATCAACAGCTCAAGATGATATGACCGGCGACGGTACCACTAGCACAGTTCTACTTATCGCAGAACTCCTCAAACAAGCAGAGCTCTACATTTCCGAAGGTCTTCATCCAAGGATGCTCACTGATGGTTTCGAACTCGCAAGAGCCAAATCCATCGAAATCCTCGACTCGATGAAAATCGCTGCTGAACCTTCCCGAGAGATTTTGGTTGATGTTGCAAGGACTTCTTTGAGGACCAAAATCCATCCCAGCGTGGCTGATAAACTGACGGAGATTTGCGTTGATGCTGTACTGAACATTCGCCAAGAAAATGACCAGATCGATCTCCACATGGTTGAGATCATGGAGATGCAGCACAGAACTGCTTCCGACACGACTCTCGTAAAAGGAATTGTTATGGACCATGGATCCAGACATCCGGACATGCCCAAGAGAGTTGAAAATGCTTATATCTTGACATGCAACGTTAGCTTGGAGTACGAGAAGAGCGAGGTGAGTGAAAATTACATTTGAGAAGGAGTGGGAGATAAAATAGATTTTTGACTTTCATTGATGCAAATGTTGTATATAAAAATATTAGAGCAGTGCCTGACTAAGGTGGTGCCCTGATCCAGAGGGGGATTTAGATGTTTAACCTCCCAAGGCCAAACTAAAATTTGTCGCCCCAGGATTCAAGTTCAAGTTTGATACCAATTTGACAATCATCCTCCTAAAGATTTCCCGCCCTTTTTGAATTTTCATTAGTAGCTTTTTTCTAATGCAGATTTGTCAAACCAAAAAAAGGCAATGTAAGTCCAGACAGACTTGTACTATAATACTAAAAAATGCTAAGGCGTACCTAGAAATTGGCTTCCCGTTTTGAATTTTTATTACTAATTTTTTGTAATACATGCAGGGAATATTCGCTTTTTGAGGCATGTATAGCGTGCGAAAAGTGACCACTTCCGAAATCTTGGTAAAAAGTATTTATAAAAAGACTATTTCTAGCTGCTGTGCTTGCGCTCTTTGAGCAAGATTACTTTTTCTAGATGTTGCGCTTGCGCATTTCGATTCAAAATTACTTTCCATGATTGGACCAGCTCGAAGTGATAAGTTACCATAAATGTCTGATAAATTGCCGGGAAATTTTCGGTAATTTATCAATTTTGCGGAAGTTTTTGGATTTCTGCCGAAAAGCTTTAGATACCTTAAATATCCAACAATTCAACATTTCAAAAAATATCGTTTGAAGCAGGTGCTGAAAGAAAGCAGTTGTAACTCTTGTGAAGTTTACAGTACTTGCCATCTGTTCATCTTCGGGTCGTTTCTGGCTCGTCTTCGGCTTGCCTCTGACTCGCCTACAACTCCCCTTCGATTTGCCTCTGGCTTGTACAGCAAATTTCACATTCGTGTGGAACTGCCTACTTTCTGCACTTGTAGTAACTATATAGTACACTATACTATTTTCGATAGCAGAGTTGCCAAACGAAAAAAAGGCACTACCATTGAAGACAGAATTGTTCTGCAATACTAAAAAACAAAGCTAAGCCATCGAGCCGCCCCTAAAAATGACCGTTTTTTTTTCATTTTCATTACAGTCTAATCTCCATTCTGTCCCTCTCTAAGCTGTCTGGATCTCAGAAGCTGTCCTTTAAGAAATATTTAAGCTGTCTCATGAAATATTGGGCACGCAGCATTGGATCGTGTCGTACGAACGACACGATAAACAAGCAAAAATCAAAAGAGATTAGGTTTAAATGTATGGCATCGTGTTATAGCTACAAGCGGCTGTCGTTTTTGTACTTTTTAGTTTTATTGCAGAAACTGTAAATCTATTTTTCTAAATACAACTTTGGAAACTCGCGGTCTTGCACTATTTTCAAAATGTATAGTAATTTAACGGTTGCAAACCAAAGTAAAATAATATACTGATTTTGCTTTTAAATTTGGTGTCAGTGAGAAACCAAGTAATCAGATTAAAATAATTAAAGAAAATCTCAAAAAGTGAATTGAGAAATGTGATGAGGAACAACAATTTTAAAAATAAATATTTTGGTTTGAAAAAGGGGTATCAGTGATAATAATCACAGTAATGTAGCCTGCGATTTTGTACAAGCGAGGGCGCTATGCATTTTCTAGAAAACTTGGAGATTTCAGATGTCCCGATTTAGGACAGTTTGGAGATTAGAGTGTACTACTTTTTTCGACTGCAGAGTTGTCAAACGAAAAAAAGACAATAAAAGTGAAGACAGAAAGAGAGAGAAGGTCTTTTGAAACTTTAAATTATTTGCTTGCAATATTATAAAAATACCTATTTATTTGACAAAATCATTTTTGTATGTGCCGGCGGGTATTTCCGCCTTTCAACGTATGACCAGTCCGTCAGTGTATTAAGGGACTTGACAAACTGTACCGGATTGTAGGGCATTTTACAAAATCTTTGGAAATTAAAGAGATTTTGTTGGATGGAATACACAAAATCAGAAAATATTCAAGCGTTTTCAAAGGTTGATAGGGATGTTAGGAAATTTGAAAGAGAACAGGCAATTTTCAGGGATTTCAAGAGAACGGTATTGGTTTTTTCTAGGTCAACAGTGGCTTTTTCTACAAATCAGCTGCAGAACGTGAAAAGCTTGTATCAGCCGAGCGAGAATTTATCGATAATCGAGTGAAGAAAATCATCGAGCTGAAGAGAAAAGTTTGCAACGGAACTGACAAATCGTTCGTCATAATTAACCAGAAGGGTATCGACCCACCGTCCCTGGATATGCTTGCTAAGGAAAATATTGTAGCTTTGCGTCGTGCTAAACGCAGGAATATGGAACGCTTATCACTCGCTTGCGGAGGTGTTGCTATGAATTCTGTTGATGACCTAAAAGAAGAACATCTCGGCTGGGCCGGGCTTGTCTACGAACACGTATTGGTACAATTTACGTTTTATCCGCTTCATTATTTTATTTTCTTCACTTTTTTCAGCTTTTGGAATAATTGAAATTATTTTTCAGGGAGAAACAAAATACACTTTTGTAGAAGAGTGTAAGAAACCAACGTCTGTCACGATTCTCTTGAAGGTAAGTACTAAACAACGTCGTTTTGAAATAATCATAACCGATTCTTCTATTTATAATCGCTTTTTGCGTTTTTTCAGGGACCGAATAAGTACACTTTGGTGCAACTGAAAGATGCAGTTCGCGATGGTTTGAGAGCAATCAAAAACGCGATTGATGATCATGCCGTCATCCCCGGTGCTGGAGCTTTTGAAGTTGCTGCAAGTCGTGCTTTGCATCAGTACAAAGACGACGTTAAGGGAAAACAGAGATTGGGAGTTCAAGCTTACGCAGATGCCCTGCTAATTATTCCAAAAACTCTCGGTAAGATTTCAAAGATTTCACAAAGATTCCAGAAGATTTTGCAATGATTTTAAAGATTTTAAAGATTACAAATAATTTCAAATATTTAAAAATATTTCAGAAGTTTTCGCAAATGTTTAATAAATTTCACGAAGGCTTGTACTGCAGATTTCAAAAGTGATCAACCCTTCGTAATTCTGATTTTCATTCGTTAAAAATAACATTAAATTTTGTTTACAGCTGTGAATAGTGGATTCGATGCTCAGGATAGTATTGTGAAGCTTCTTGAAGAGGCGAAAGTTTTGGGCGAACCAGTGGGTTTAGATCTTTCATCGGGTGAGGCCTTGAAACCTGCCGATGCTGGCATTTACGACAACTATATCGTGAAGAAGCAGATCATTAATTCCTGGTAAGATTAATAGTAATTTTAGTTACTTAAATTTGTATTGGATTATTCTTTCTAGAAATTACTCTGCTTAAAGAGTACGGAGTCAATGGATGGCTCCTACAAGCAATAAAAACAATATATACAGGTAGTAAAGCGAGTGTAAGGGTTAATGGGAAACTGAGTGACTGGTTCGATATTATGCAAGGCGTGAAACAAGGATGCGTTATGTCCTCATGGCTATTTATCATATTTATGGATAAGTGTCTAAGAATGGCCCTCTTCGACGAAGAAGGTGTAGATCTCGAGACAGTGAGGGTACGTGGGTTAGCTTTCGCAGGTGACAAGGTTGTTATAGCAGAATCAATCGAAGACTTGCAAAGAATGTTGAGCAAACTAAAATACAAGCATGAAGAACATGTGCCTCAAAATTAACGTAAATAAAAGAAAAATCATGGTGTTTGAAGGAAAAACTGAGAAAACAATGTGCAACATTGTCCTAAATGATGAGAGATTAGAACAAGTTGAAAAGTACGTATATCTGGGTAGCCTATTCACTAGCGACGGAAAAATAGATGGTGAGTTAGATAGGCGCATAAATGTAGGTAAGAAGGTTATCGGTAGAGCAGGGTCCATTCTCAGAAATAAAAACGTATCAAAAAAGCTAAAATGGCCATACATAATTTTATATTTGCACAAATATTGCACAAAGTCCGAAACGAGGTAATCCTCAAAGAATGTGGTACAGGAGAGACACTAGTTTACATATGGGAAAGAAATCAGTTAAGATGGTTCGGATATGTTAAAAGAATGAAAGATGAACGACTGAACAAACAAGTGTATAACGGTAAAGTAAATGGCAGAATGCCCAGAGGTAGACCGCCGAAAGAATGGTTAGAATCTGTGAATGAGACATTAATCCGAAGATACATAAGAAGCCGTAGAAACACGAGAGCTTGCATTGAAAAATGCATGGACGTGAAGGAAGCTAGAGTAGTATGCCAGGACAGAAAAGTGTGGTGAGAATTAGTTTGTAATGGGCCCAAGTGGGGAACCATATATAACAATTTTGTGAGGCTCTTCATTCGGGATGCTCGCTAGAGAGATTGATCAGCAACCTGGGTCGGAGCAGTGTTGCGGAATAAACGTGTCATTTAAATAAATAACACGAGAATTCTAGATCAATCTAAAAAACCTATACCCCCTACCCCACAATACTCTCTTCCTCACCGAGCAAGTCACGGTATAATAATAACATATGGCTATTAAAATATTTTTTTGTTTTTTCAGCACTGTGATCGCCAGTAATCTTCTTCTCGTAGACGAAATTATGAGAGCTGGATTATCTTCGTTGAAAGGCTAACAAGATTATTAATTAATACGTATTATCTAATCGTGCATTCTTTTGTTTTCGTCACATTCATTAACAGCTTTATACGTTTAATACTGTTTAATTAAAAATCAAACAATTTGTATCGTTCAAGCTTAATAAAATATTTCGTACGTTAGCAGGCCTGGTTGTTTAAATTTTATTTCAATTAAACCTAAACCCAGACTACCTTTTGAATAAAAAAGGTGTCAAAATTGTTCACATAAATCAAATATTACAGGGTGTCCAGCGAAATTTCGTTTTCAAATTCCCGGATCGGAATTAATGTTTTTTCCGATTTTCTGTTGTGATATACAACGGCCATACCACGCTGAAAAACCCAGTTCTCGTCAGATCACTGAAGTTAAGCAGCGTTGGACGCGGTTAGTACTTGGATGGGTGGCCATTCGAGAATACTGAGTGCTGTTGGCACATCGTGGGTATGGTGAACCCACACTTGTAGTTATTTATAACTACAAGAAAACTATCCACCTAGAAACACTGCCCGAATCGGGTAGTGTCACGCCTACCCTGAAAGGGAAATGGCTTAATGGTATACGTACATAGAGGTGTCTCAACTTTGCTCATTTATTACTTTTAAACCAATATGGACTGCATTAGCTGCGCGGTGAATCTCGAATCGGGAAGAGTCCTGAGGTCAAGCCATTTAGAGCGCTGATAACACCGGATGCTTGATCAGCTGCGACGTTTGATCGGGTTGTGTATTCGCTGCGTTTTAACTAATGTCGAGCGGGAAGTTTGACGCCGAGGAAGATTGTGTGCATTCGATGAGTAGGGTCGAATGTTTGCCTTCAAACTCGACTGTCGAAAAACCGGCTGAACTCGAGAGGTGGTTTTCTGCAGTTTTCCTCTCCCCTGACCAAATGTCCAGGCAAATGCGAGTTCTTCTAATACAGTCGAATGCAGCCGCGGGTTATGACTGGTTGTAATTAAATTCATACAGTGATTCTAAACCAACCGCGTTATATATATTCCTGCAAAATGGACTTAAATGATACGTTAGCAGTGAGGGTGACTTCGCAAGGGTTTTAAAATAAAAGTCATAGTACAATAAGTTTTCACATATGGATTGTTTTTCTCGTACGGAAAAAGAAGTCGAGCGCAGCACGCCGTACATAATTTTCGCATCGCCCTCATTTTTTTCTCCTAATGACTAATGATCTAAAACTTTTTGGAAAAAATTTGTTGACCGCTAACGAACATTTTTCTCGCTGAAATGTTTTTTAAACTTCGTAAACACTATAACAGTCGCAGAATATGTTGAAGAATGTTACATAAAATTTTCAAGAAAAAATATCAATTCCCCGCAAAGATCTGGCGAGTTGAACGCAAAAAGATATTTAATTTTTTTTCGGCGAAAAATTCCGGTTTCCTTAAATAACTAAAAAACGAAACAACCTTCGAATTTGGTTGCTATACAAAAAAGATGCACAATAAAATTATCTACAAGTATGAACTGTCAACACTCAAATTTGAATCGTTTCTCGCTTCAGCGGCCACCCTGTTTTAAAATTATTCGTTTTAGGGTAAAAATTCAAAAAGGTCGAAAAAATACATTTTTCCGAATGAAGACATGAGAATGACAACTCGGTAAGGACCAAAAGTTAAAGTTTCACAAGACGACGAAAAAACGGAACGAAAAAATGGACAAAATTATGAGGGTTCCGTTTTTTCTTCGTCTTGTGCAACTTCAACTTTTGGTCCTTACAGAGTTGTCATTCTCATGTCTTCAATCGGAGAAATGTATTTTTTCGACCTTTTTGAATTTTTACCCTAAAACGAATAATTTTAAAACAGGGTGGCTGCTGAACCGAGAAACGATCGGGAAAAAGTGGGAAATTAATTTTTCAAAACCATTCTTAAACTATACAATTTACAGATTTGAAATAATTTCAAATTAATAGATTCATAATTAAACATTTTTATTCGATTTTTACCCCAATTTTTGTTTAAATTATAAATAGGAGATTTTAATGCGAGAACAGGAGATAGAGGAGGAAGGGAACGGGGAGGAAAGCGAGGAAGAAAATCGAAATACAAGATACTGAATGGGGAGGGAAAGAAATGGTTAAAGAGCTTGGAGGAGATGGGACGGTTTATCTTAAATGGAAATATAAAGGGGGTGAGGAAGGGGGGGAATATACACTCTAAGGTGGAGAAAAGGGAACGGTAATTGATTATATGTGATAGTGGACGAGGGGGACATTTGGGGGAGAAATGTGTAATAACAATATGGCTAAAAGGGAAGGAAAGGTAAAAAGAGTAGGAAGAGGGTGAATGGAGAGAGATCAATGGACGGAAAAGGTCAGGAATATCAAAATGGGACAGGGAAATGTAAACGAGGAGATGGAAATAATGATAGGAGAAATAAAAATAGTAGTGTGCAAAGCGAAAGAGAAGTTAGCGAAGGAGGGCATAGAAGTGGATGGGATGAGGAATGCAAAGAGAGGAAAGAAGTGAGAAAGGAATTAGGAAAATTGAAAAAGGGAAAAGTAGTGGAGAAGAGTATAGGAGAAAAAGGAAGGAGCATACTGAGTTTTGCGATAAAAAAAGAAGAGGAAAAGAACAATTTTGAAGAAGAGGCGGAGAAGGTTAGGACGGAAGAAGAGGTTTGTAAGGTAGTGAATAGACAGAAAAAGAAGGACAAGAGTAAACGAGGATATTGAGATTTTAGAATCTATGTGGGAACCCATATGGGATCCTTTTTTTAATTCCTGTCTCAAATTACGATCTAGATAGAAATGTAGGATGAGAATCTATATCGGTTCTTATCATGGGTTTTCATGAAGATTCCTACATATATGTGTTTGCAATTATTATTTAAGGAGTGCGCAGTAGTTTTCTATGAAAGCTACGGCTGCGCAGTTTTTTTGGGGGGTTTTTAAGATTGTCGACTATGCACCCAACACTTCCAAAACATGTTTCATTAAAAAAAGTTCTAATCCAATGTGGGATTTCATGTAGGAACAATTCATAGGTTTCCATAACGGTATTCATATAAGAACCTATGTGGAAACCCACAAAATATTTCCCATCCTCTCTCACATCGTAATTTGAGACAGGAATTCAAAAAAGGATCCCATATGGGTTCCCATGTAGTTTACTATGTAGGCTTTTGCAGTAGGGATATATAATGTTCGTGGACTGAAAGGAACACGGGTGTGCTCAAAGTTGAAGTAGGAAACGAGGAGAAGAGAGAAATTGTAGAGAGGAAAGAGGCACTATAAGGGAAAGGAGTGAAAGAATTGAAGAGGACTTGACATGTATGAATATATGACATGTATGTATGAATATGGAAAGACAGGATATGGGTGAAGGGGGTGAAATGCATCTGGGACGAGAAGAAAGAAGAACTGAGAGCAGAGGGAACAATAAAAGAGAGAAGGGTAGAGAACCCCGGCGAATGTATCGGATAGGAATTCCTTCCGAAATCATCCGAATCATTCCGGAATCTGTATCCGAGTTAATTCGAACCAATCCGAAAAATTTCTACATTTCGTTCGATCCAAATCGGTCAAAAATCAATCCGGTTCAATCCGAACCAAATTTTCAATCCGAATGAATCCGATCTCGGATTGTCCTAAAACGATTTTCAATCCGAATGAATCCAATTCAATCCGAACTCGGATTCATTCGGATTGAAAATTCAGTGTATATCAATCCGAGTTCGGATTCATTCGGATTGAAACTTTGGTTCGGAATGGTTTGTTTTGGAGTTCGGATTGAACCGGACTGAGTCGGATTAATTTTTAAACGATTTGGGTCAAAAGAAATGTAAAACTTTTTTCGGATTGGTTCGGATACAGATTCCGGAACGATTCGGATTGATTGATTCGCCAGGGAAGATAATGAGAGTAGGAGAGACGAGGCGGGTATTCCGTTAAAGAAGAGAGATTGAGCACAGGAAGGAGGAGGGGGAAAGACAAAAAGAGATTTTGAATCTTTATGATCGAAATAGATAGAGAAAATGTATCCCATTCTATCTCTTTGTCAATCTAAATTCGCGTCTATCTTTTTCAATCCTCTCTTTTCTATCTCATCCTATACTTTACCTATCCACGTCAATCTTTTTCTATCTCTCTATCAATCTAAACTCCTGTTATCTTTTTCAATCTCCTATTCCCTATCTCTTCTTATCCTCGATCTATCCGCGTCAATCTCTTTCTATCTTTTTGTCTATATAAATTCATTTCTTTCTTTTCCAATCTCCTTTTCTCTATCTCATCCTATCCTAATTCTATCAACGTCAATTTTTTCTATCTCTCTATCAATCTAAACGACCGTTATCTTTTTCAATCTCCTCTTCCCTATCTCTTCTTATCCTCGATCTATCCGCGTCAATCTTTTTATATCTTTTTGTCTATATAAATTCACGTCTTTCTTTTCCAATCTTCTTTTCTCTATCTCATCCTACCGTGCTTCTATCGACGTCAATCTTTTCCTATCTTTTTGTCTATATAAATTCACGTCTTTCTTTTCCAATCTCCTTTTCTCTATCTCATCCTATCCTGCTTCTATCAACGTCAAT
>CAKNYM010052657.1:287661-322231 GCA_932195095.1 Andricus curvator
ATCTCCTTTTCTCTATCTCATCCTATCCTGCTTCTATCAACGTCAATATTTTTCTATCTTTCTATCAATCTAAACTACCGTTATCTTTTTCAATCTCCGTTCCCCTATCTAGAGAAAAGATAGAGAAAAGGGTATAGTAAAAGATAGACGTGAATTTATATCGTAAAATAGATAGAGAACGATAGACGTTGATATATGTATGATACAGTGAGACAGGGAAGAAGAATTAAAAAAGATAGATGGAAATTCAGATTTATTCAGAGATGTAAAAATATTGACGTGGATAGCTAAAGGATAGGATGAGATGGAGAAGAGGGTATGGAAGATGATAGCCATGAATTCAGATTGAAAAATAGATAGAAAAAGATTGACGTTGATAAATATATGATACAATGAGATAGGGAAAAGGAGATTGAAAAATATGGATGGAAATTTATATTAATTTAGGGATAGAAAAATATTGACGTGGATATGTAAAGGATAGGATGAGATAGAGAAGAGGGTATTGAAAAAAGATAGACGTGAATTCAGATTAAAAAATAGATAGAAAAAGATAGACGTGGATAGATGAAGGATAGGATGAGATAGAGAAGAGGGTATTGAAAAAGATAGACGTGAATTCAGAGTGAAAAATAGATAGAAAGAGATTGACGTTGATAAACGTAGAAGAGGATGAAATAAAGAAAAGAAGATTGTAAAAGATAGACGGGAATTTAGATTGACAGTGAGATAAAAAAAGGTTGATATTGATAAATAATGGATAGGATGAGATAGAAAAGTAGGTGTTGAAAAAGATAGACGTGAATTTATATTGACGAAGAGATAGAATGGGATACATTCTCTCTATCTCTTTCTATCATAAAGATTCAAAATTATTCAAAAAGATAGGATCTATATCTTTTTAATTTCAGCTAGGTGGCTGAGGGTAAAAGTAACCAACAAGTGAAATCAGTCTTCGGGCCTATAAGTAGAGACCTAGCAAACCGTTTTCTTCCAAGTTCGTCACAGTTGTCGACTGTGAGATAGAGAAATTAATTTTAATTGTGTAGGTATAAAAGCATGGACGTCACGTTGTCTTTCATATACGTGGTCAAAGTCAAATTAATTTTTTTAATGAATTTTTTAACTTTTTGATGGACTCCCCAATTTTGAGGGATAGAAAAAGATAAGAGTCCTCGGTCACGAAGGATACAGAACGAGATTGAAATTAGTAATAGGCAGATAGACTGAGGGATAGATAAAGGTAAGAGTCTTCGGTCACGAAGGATAGAAAAAGAGATTGAAAAAGATTAAAATTCGTAATAGATAGATAGACCAAGGGATAGAAAAAGATAAGTCTTCGGTCACGAAGAATAGAGATAGAAAAATAATAAATAGAGATTGAAAAAGATTAAAATTCGTAATAGATAGATAGACTAAGGGATAGAAAAAGATAAGAGTCTTCGGTCACGAAAGATAAAGAAAGTGATTGAAAAAGATTAAAATTCGTAATAGATAGGTATACTAAGGGATAGAAAAAGGTAAGAGGCCTCGGTCACGAAGGATAGAGAAAGAGATTGAAAAAGATTGGAATTCGTAATAGATAGATAGACTAATGGATCGAAAAATATAAGGGCAGTCCTTCGTGATGAAGGATAGAGAAAAAGACAGAAAGTTATTGAGATTAGGGATAAGAAAATATAGCGTTTTAGGGATGCAAAGTGACCCATTGAGAGAGAGAGAATAGAATATCTTTTCCTATCCCCAAATTTCTATCTTTTTATTTCCAGCAGGGGTGGCTTTCTAGAATGTGTCAGGGCTAAAAAACGAGAACGAAGGGTTTTGGGAAGCTATTGGAAAATGGGACCTAATAGTAATGCTGAGTGAAACGTGAGTTGATGAAAAGGACTGGAAGGGCTTGAAACGTAATAAAGAAGATTTAAACGCATGGACAGGAAAGTTAATGGGGGGGGGGGGGGTGAAGAAAGTAAGATGTTTCGAAGAAATTAGAAGCACAGAGCTGGACCGAGAGGGTAAAACTCTTTTGAACCTGTTAGGAAAGGAGGGGTGATTTATTTGCAATGGAAATATGAAGGGAGATAAACAAGGGAAACTGATGTTTATAGGTAAAGGAGACACAGTGATTGATTAAATTTTGGCAGAGGAAAAAATAACGAAGGGTATGGATAAAGTGGTAGTGGGTATTGAAATAGGCTCGGAACACTTCCCGGTAATAGCAGCACTGAAATGTTCTGAATTGAATCGGCATAGCGGAAAGAAGGAAGGTACTGGAGAACGGAAAGTAAAAGGGGGTAGGTTGGGGGTGGATAAGTTGAGAGAATTTAGAGAAAGAATGGAGAACGAGGAGATTAGTTGCTCGGAAGGTGAAGATGTCGACACGTCCCTATAAAAGCTAAAAGAACTAACAGAGAGGATCAAAGAAGAGGTATACCTTGAGAAGAGGGGGTGGAATAAAGAGGGGATGGTGGGACGCAGAATGTAAGGAGAGTAAAGACAGAATGAAGGAAGGTGTAAAAAAGTGGAGAAAAGGGGGAAACCGGAATATAAAGAAGAAAGAGAGAGCATGAAAGATTGTTAAACGACAAAAGTCAGTTGGAAAAAAGTAGGTATAAATGGAAGAGGTGGAAAAAACGATAAGAGAAGGGAGGGAATGAAAGGTAATCAATAGGGAAAGAGGAGGAAAGAAGAGCATTAATGAGGAAACCGAAATAGATGAGTGGATTCGGTACTTCAAGCGATTGTTGAGACGAGTGGAAAATAGGGCAGCAGGTGAAAAGAGGAGCGTGACAGAAGGGGAAGAAGATAGCGATAACGGAATAAGAAGGGAGGAAGTGAATAGAGTGATAAAGATGCTTAAAGAAACAAGGCAACATGAGAAGACGATATAGCCCTGGCGGACCGAACGAACGGAGCGGATACGCTACCCAGATAACAATCGTGCGACGCACAGTACTCGCATGCGTGCGAGGCACGCTGTGCGAGTCATAACGCACGCATGTCGCCATCACCTGTCGCAATGCTGTGATGGGTAGGTAGAGTGCGTGCGTAATGCGTCTCATATCGCCATCACGACGTACTTCACGTATGACTGCGTATGACAGCCTGCCTGCGACGCATGCGTGCGTTCATCCTGTAGATAATAAATAATTCCATAATAATGATCTAATTAGATCTTAGATATTGTTTATTTATCAAAATTGAAATATTCCAAATTGTATCATTTGAAGAAAATAATAAAAATTATTGGTCCGCCTTTTCATGGAACAAAATGTGAAAAATTTCCAAATACTTGTTCTAACTTTTTCTTATATATATTTATAATATTTTTTCCAAATTAAAAAGAAAATTTCTTTCTTACTTTTCTTTAGCTGGAAAATTAACTTCGACAAAAACAAAATTTCGAGGCAAGAAAACGACTAAGTCAATCGTAGTTATGTGGTTAGAAAAAATATTTTGAACTCTGAAAGTTTGCTCCATGAGAATCGGCTGCCAAAAACGCATGCCTGTACTATTTTAATATCTTCGACGTTCTTTATTTATTTAAAAACTTAAATTTAAACTTTATTGGGATATCTAAAAAATTGCAATTAATCAAAAATGTTTATTTTGTACTCAAATAATATTTTGAAAATTCCCAATTTCAATTTTAAATGAGTTTTTTTAAAATGAGAATGTTGGTAAAATTATAATTTTGAATTTTAATTTCAAATAGCCCATGAAATACTTTTTATTTTTTATAACTGCAATTTGTAATTTTAATTGCATAAAATTTAGAATTTCTGTTTAGAAATTTGTTCAAGTATTTGCAGAAATTCAACTTAAATGTTTAATCGAATTTTCCTAATCTTGAGTACTTCTTTTTTGAATACTTTGATAGATCTTCAATTTTCTAATGAATTTGAATCAATTTTATAATGATGTTAATACTTTCACGTTGAGATAAGAAGTTTAAAAAGCGCGCTCAGTTGTTGAAAATGATATCTTTAAAATGATGATGGCCGTCGCGCTCCCACGTAGTCTCCCCGCTCTGTCTTCCGGAGTCTCCCACCGTCAGCCCGCGTTTACCGCTTTGTTTATAGTTTTCTGCGTTTCACATAACCTTATTTTTTCTTATATTATCGTGCCATTATAATCGTGCTCACTATCAATGTTATAGAAAGATAATATTTTAAATAACTTAGAATAACTCGGACAGTGTAGAATCACATTTAGTCAGATGGCCTGCTTATACTATGTTTATACCACGCTTTGCACCCTTTACACGACGCTAAATATATAACCTTCAAAATTGTGTGATTTTCCATCGGGTGAAGTGGAAAAATTATGGTTGAAAACTCTAATTTGGTTTTGGTTGTAAATCCAAAATATCAATTTATTTATTTGACATAGATATTTGAATATATAAATAGTATTTTAGGATTCAGGGTACAGTCGCACGATGATCGCATTTCACACGCACTCGTGCGACCATCACCCGTGCGAGCGATATGCGTCTCATATGAGGACGCATCTGTCATCCGTGGTGAACGCACGCGTGCGGATTAATCCGCATGCGTGCGTGCACTGTGAGTCGCATATGCGTTTCACATTGTTATCTGGGTACAGCGTATCCTTATAGTATCCACATCGTATCCTCTCCGTATCATGCAAGCAAAACTCATTTAAAAAGGAAGATGAACATTTCACTTGTTGAAATTCGGATTCTACGTGAAATTTTGCGTTAAAAGGTCACGGAGTAATCGCAATAGTTTTTTTTGCAACATTAAAAACTTTAAAAAAATATAATACTTATCGATAACGTGGGCTGAAGGCGACTTCAAACGCATCGTCGACGGATAACGCCTATTGACTGCTACTGAACGACGATGTTACAATCATAATATATGCATGTATTGCCATAAGAAAAGGTACCATTCTTTCGGCATTGAGTTGCATATAGGGGCAAATAGCCAGATAAACTCCCGACCTTTTAATCTCAGAACGAACCCCCGTAGGTTAAAAAACGAGTCCCCGGGGCACTTTTGAAAGTTGAAACTTTTGCAGTTCAAAAATCAATTTTTCGAGAAAAACGCATCTAAATTTGGCGAGTGCCATAAGGACAGGTGTTAAATTTTTAGTTAAAACATAAAAATTGCACACTTTCAGTCATAGACTAAAGTATGAATCTAAATATAATAAATGGTATGAGGAGGGAGAGGAGTGAAGGGAGATCGGAGAAGGTAGGATATCGGAAAATAAAAATAGACGAGAAAATGTGGGTGTGGGACGAGGAGAAAGAGGTGTTGAAGGAAGTGCAGGGGAATTTGTTTCGTAGGAAGTAGGGGGGTGGGGGTAATGCAGGGTAGAGGAGTTGTGAAGGTGCTTTACTGGAACGTAGCAGGGGTAAAGAAGAAGGATGAGGAGTTCTGGAGGTATATCCAGGAATTTGATGTGGTAGGACAGGTAGAGACGTGGGTGGAAAGAAAGGAATGGGATAGAATAGAGCCAAAGCTGCCAAGGGGGTATAGGTGGAGACTCCAGGAGGCGGTCAGAGTGAAGAAGAAAGGAAGGGCTAGTGGGGGAATTATAACGGGGGTTAGAGATGGATTAGAGGAAGAAGCTCACGGAGAGGAAGAGGGGGAGGAAGTGCAAATGAGGAAAGTGAAGATAGGAGGGGTAAGTAGTAAGTTTGTGACAGTGTACAATAAGGATGGGATGGAAAGAATTAAAGAAAGGGTGGAAGACCTGTTAGGTGAAAGAGAGGAGGGTATGGTGGTACTGAGTGGGGACTTTAACGCGAGTATGGGGAGGGAAGGGGGCCTTTACAGGGAAGGGGAGAGCTTCGAAAGGAATTCGAAGGATAGGTTAATAAATAAGGAGGGGGAGATTCTAAGGGACTGGATGGAGGATAGAGTCTGGGCGGTGGCAAATGGTATGGCAACTGGGGACGAAGAGGGAGAATACACATACGTAGGTAAGGTGGGGGTATCTGTAATAGATTATGTAGTTATGAATATGCACGGGTGGCAGGAGATGGAGAGATTCGCAGTAGAAGGGAGGGTAGAATCAGACCATCAGCCATTAGGGTTGTGGATAAGGGGTGAGAACGGCGGAAGGCAAGGTTGGGAAGAAGTGTCGACGGGGGAGAGGGTTAGCTGGACGAGGGAGGCGATAGAGAAGTATAAGGAGCAGTTAGGGAAGGTGCGCTTCGAAGGGGAGACGGTGGAAGAGATATGGGAGGATTTAAAAGAGAAAGTGAAAGGGTGCGTGCAAAAGAAGGTATTTAAAAAGAAGAAGAAAGGAATGGTGAAGCCGTGGTGGGATAGGGAATGTAAAAAGATGAAAAGGAAGGTGAAGAGGAAGTATAAGAAGTGGAAAGAGGGTACTGCGAAAAGGGAGGATTACGTAGAAATGAGGAAGGGGTTTAGATTGATGTGTAAGAAGAAAGAACAGGAAAAGGAGAAAGAGCTGGAGGAGGAGTTAGGAAATTTTAAGACAGAGGGGGACGTCTGGAAGATAATAAATAGGTTTAGGAAGCGTAGAGTAGGGATAAGCGAGAAGATAGGGAGTGAGGAGTGGAGGGAGTTTTTTAAAGAGTCATTCCAGGGCTCAGATTCAAGGAAGAGAGATGATGGGAGTAGAAGAACGGGGGAGGCAGAGATGGAGGAGTTGAATGACGAGGAGATAGAGAAACAGATAAGGAAGTTAAGAAGGTCAAAATCAGCAGGGCTGGATGGGCTAGAGAACGAAGCATGGCTGTTTAGTACACAAGAGGTTATGGAGAGGCTGAAGGAGGTAGTGAAGAAAGTATGGAGGGGGGAGGGATTCCCACGAGGGTGGAGAGAAGGGTTAATAGTACCTCTGTATAAGAAAGGAGATAGGGATAGGCAGGACAATTATAGAGGAATTACGCTAATGAATACGGCGTATAAAGTATACGCGATGGTGGTGGCGGAGAGGCTGCGGAAGGATGTCGAGGGGAAAGGAATATTGCCGGAGACGCAGGCGGGCTTTAGGGCAGGTAGGAGTACTATCGACAATATCTACGTTCTGCAGCACATTGTGGATAGAGAATTAGCGAAGAAGGGGTCGAGAGTGTACGCGTTTTTTGTGGATCTAAAAGGCGCGTTTCCGTCGGTGGATAGTAGGGGGAGGTTGTGGGAGGCGATGGAGGATAGGGGACTGGAGAGAGGGTAAGGGAGATATATGAAGAGACCAAAGATAACAGGTCTTGGAGGACAGGGGATTTCGGAGGGATTCTGAATGGATAGGGGATTAAGACAAGGGTGTCCGCTTAGCCCAGCGCTTTTTGCGATTTTAATTGCGGATATGGAAAGTAAGCTGAAGGTCCGGCCTCCAGCTCAGGGATAGGATAGGAGGGGTTAGAATTTGGTCGCTAGCGTATGCAGATGACATAGTGTTGGTGGCAAAAAGCGAGGAGGCCTTAAAGGAAATGATGAAGAGGTTGAGAAGATACCTGGTTAAGAACAGGTTAGAACTGAATGCGGAAAAGTCCAAGGTTATGGTTTTCAGAAAAGGAGGTGGAAGGGGTAAGGAAGGGGAGTGGAAATGGAAGGGAAAGGCGGTGCAGGCGGTGAAAGAGTTTGTGTACCTGGGCTTCTTGTTTCGGAGGAATGGCGGAGTGGATGGTCACATAAAAGAGAGAGTGAGGAGGGCAAATGTGGTGATGAGGCAGGTGTGGGGGTTGGGAAAGAAGTTATTCGCAGATGATTTTGGAAGGAGAATGAAGTTGTTTGACTCACTAGTGATGAGTGTCCTATTGTATGGAGTAGAGGTGTGGCGGTGGAAGGAAAGCGAAGAGGTAAATAGGACACAGGAGAGGTATGTAAAGTGGACACTGGGGCTGGCAAGGAACACGCCTAATTATATTGTCAGGAGGGAGACGGGGAGAACGAGTGTAGGGATTTTAGCGGAGAGTCGGGCATGTAAGTATGAGGAGAAATTTTTGGAAGAGGGGGGAAGTAAGCTGGTTAGGGAGTGTTGGTGGGAGAAAGAGAACAGGAGAGGGGGTGGGAAGATGGAGGTTGAAAGAGAAAGGTATTTTAGAACGAATGGACTGCAGATGGATGAAGTGAGAAGGATGCATGAGGAAGCAAGGAAGGTATATGAGTTGGTTAAGAAAAACAGCATGGAGAGAGAGAAGACAGCAGGGGAAGAGAGAAAAGGCTCGCTAGGGAAAAGAGGATGTGTGAACTATGTGGGAAGGGGGAGGCAAGAGTGGAGCATTGGTTGGAGGAGTGCGTAGAGGTGGAAAGGAGTGGAATAAGCATGGTGGTACTGATGCATGAAAGGGGGGACAAAAGGGCAGTAGCATGGGTGAAGGGAGTCTTGGGTAAGATGGTGAAGAAGAGAAGGAAGGAGGAATGGAGATGGAAAGATTGTAAATAGAGGAGGAAGTAAATATAAGTAAATGTAAATATTGTAAATAGTAGATAAGTATTAGGGATTAGCCGCGGAGGCAGAGGGTGGTCATGCGAGGCAAAGCAAGAAAGTAGGGACATGCGTGCGAGGCGAAGCGAGGAAGGCAATGCGATAAGAGCGAGCGGCGTTAGAGATAAGGTGTGGAAGGATGTTAGTTTTAAGGGTTAGTTTTAAGAAAATTCTGTAAAAGAAGTGTAAGCAAGTCAACTTTTTAAGGCCAGCAGGCTAAAAAATAAACGTTTATCTACTTTGGTACTAGTACCTAAGTATTTAGAAAAGGGATAGGGAGAGAGATGGACCAGAATAGCAAATTTAGATTGGGAAACGAGGTAAAGGAAGAGATTTCTTGGAAAAAGAAAGAGAACAGAAAGTGCAAAATCTGTGAATGGGAAGAGGAAACATATATGGGGCCATGTATGGGAAGGATGTAGGAGAGGAATGGAAGATATAAAGGAAGCTGGCAAAAGAATGTGGCAAAGATTGTAGGGGAGGATGGATTGGGTGAGGAGTGGATGAAGGAGTTGGAGGGGGTTAGAGGAGCGAATGAGAATGAATGAAAGAATGGTTGTGGAAAAAGGCAAATTGAGATAGAAGAGAAGTGAAAGAAAAAGGAAACGGAAGTCGCTTAGATTAAAAGCTTAAAGATTTGTAAATAATTGCTATGGAATAGTATAAGTCACTCATTCACCAGTACGTCCAAAATTGCGCTATCGTAAAAATAGCAAAAAAAAAACAATTTGAAACTGAATTGTTTCAAAGAGAAAGCCTTAATTCGTAAAAGTTTTAGAGTGCCAAAGTTAATCTTTGAACGTTATAATTTTAATTGTTTCATTTTGTTGAATTTTTAATTTGTAAACGAATTTTTTTATTTTTTAAGTATAAATAACAATTGAACAATTATTGATTTTAAACGAGTCATAATTGAAATAATTCTACTTTTAATTTAAAAAAAGGTTTCGTCTTAAACGAAATTTAAATTAGTTTAATTTAATTTCTCTATAATTTAAAATTGCTTCAAAATGATATAATTTTCAACATTTAGAAACAAATTTATTCATTCTTCAATTTAAAGCATTGACAGTAATGTGGATTTATATTTTTTAACCAGAAATCTAAAAAAAAATGTATTTGGTAGTTTAACATTAATTTAATTTTAAATGATTTATAATGTTGAGAAATCCTATTTTATAAGATTAAATTATTGAGCGTTTGAATTAAAAAAGGTTTAAGATCCAATGTTGAAAGTTTACAATTCAGAAGAGTTCCACTCTGAGTGATTTATTTTGCAGTTCAGTTTTGATTTACTTTAAATGACATTTTCAGCTTTAACATTTTTTTTAAATTTCAAAGAACGTGATAATTTTGTGATTTGGGAATAAACCGGGAATTTTCTTTTGCCATTGCACTGGTCCCCTAGAAAAACTCAAGACCATAATACGGAACTTCACTAGAGAAAATTAAAAATTCTTTTTCGCAAATGCCGTGTTTATAAATAAAAAACTTAGACAAAAAATAGCAGAAAAAACGACACAAGAAATTTCTCTGAATTTGATTTTTATGTTGGCATCAGTAATTTTACGCAAAAAAAAACAAAATTTATGATTTAAATTTATGACCACAGATTTCCCGGATCTGCTAACGAATTCCCGGCATTTTCCCATATTTTTCAAGATGCACGAAATTCCCGGATTTCCCGGGACACCCTGTTATTATTACCTATTGAGATAATGATGCAGAATAAATTTATACTTAAAATCATTGAACAAGGGAAAAGGATAATAAAGATTTATAAAAATCAAAAATATTTATTTAAGTTGTATAATACATTATGTACATTTTTCCAAATTCTGTTTCTCCGTTTTAAATCGAGCTTTTCAGTCTCTTCGCTTCCAGGATGATTTTAAAAAACCATGACTAATACATATAAAAAACTGAGATTCTACTCAGAAATGACAAGGAAACGTATCAAGTTTTGCAGTCCATAAAAACCTGAATATTTTTCATGTAATCATGCAATATAACTTAATTTACAAATTATCACGACATTACATGTCTCACTATTCTCTCGGTTTTTTTTCCATTCGACGGATCAAAACTGCTTTATGTTTACTTAATTAATTTTTTAATATCCAGGGTTTTACAAACTGCAAATTACAAAGTATAAAGTGTAGTTACGTTGATTGACTTGAAATACAATCATTATTATTCTTAAATTACGTCAATATGACTTAATTAGAATAGTTTGTCTATAATTTATCTCGTATATTTCTAACAGTCTCTAATATAGCACAGAGAGAAATTATATGAAAAGAATGTCTTGACGTTGCCAAGACTGGGGTAAAAAGTCAATTAAAAAAGACTAATGGAACTAAAAGTACCTAAATACGTTTAGGTTCTAACAGAGTTCAAAACTGAACGAAAACACAATAAATTAAAAATAACGAGATAATCAAACCTCGAAACTACATCTAAGAAAATGCAACTGGATCGAAAGGAGCTTTTCTTTTTGAACGCTGCAAGTCGATCCAATCGTATTTTCCACATACTCGATAAACGGAAATTTGTTTTGATAAATAATGAACTTTACTCATGAGAGTCACTAATTTTTTTTCTTGATAACAGAAACAAAGACGGTTGGCATTTGAGCTCTTTAGTCACAAAAGTTAGACTAAACATTTTATCTACTGTTCAATCTTTTTTTTATATCTACAACGATCACTTGAGGATCTATGTCCATAAGTTGGGAAAGCGTTAAACAATTGACCGGCATTCGATGACCTCCAACTACCATGTAAGTGTTAATAGATCCCATGTCTATGGGAGCTCTCGGGACACCGTAATGGGAAATCCCTCTAACATTTGCATGTTCGTTGGAGAACTTCAAACCTGGCGGGTATCGCGGTAAGGGATTCGTCGATTTTCTCGCGACGGATTTCAGTTTCTTAGGGAAGGGACGAACACGAACGATGGGTCTAGCGGTGGATTTCTTCGCAACTGATTGATGTTCCGAAGACTCTAATTCGAAACCCGCGCCACCAGTTATTCTACTCAACATATCATTGAGCTGCTCTTCGTAATTCTTGACACTTTCGATTTTAGGCTCTACCCTTGGATGGACTTGTTCGGCGTGCAGCGTCACCTGACTAGGTTCACAGAAGGATTGCTCGCAGTACTTGCATTTATACATTCTGATGTGCTTGGTAATGTGCTTGTACATTAACTCGTAGGTCTTCGCCTCGAAACTGCATTCTGGACACCGGTAGTCTTCCGGAATCTGCAAAAATAAACGGTTTCGTTTAAATCTTAAGAAATTTGGCGAAATTATTAATCGTGACTTTAACCAAAAGATATGAATTCGGAACAAAAAATATAAGAGTAGACTTTTCAACCAAAAATAGTTGGATTTTGTTATTGCGTTCTATTAATTCAGTTCGCATTTAAGCCAAAACCCGAAAAAAGGGAGAAGTTTCTTCAAAACAGGAATTAACACTTTTCTAATTCTTAAAATACTCTTGAAAAATTTTATAAACCTGAAGTGGATCCGCCGGTTTACACTTGAGCGGCAGATGCGAGTGGAAGACCCTATGATGGTGCTCCACCTCTTTCCTATTCCTGCACAATTCATCGCACCACTCGCAGGTCCATTTTTCGTCACTAGGAGCTAATAAATCCTCGGACTCATTCCCTGGAGCACTTGGCGACGAAGTGACCACATCCATGGCTCCGGTGTCTGATTGAACAACTGTAGTGTACTTGAAAGGTCCTGTCTTCCACTTGGCTCCTTCATTCGGCTTCGGATCCTTGTGAGCCCTAGTCCAGTGTTTCTTCATAGCAAAGTGCGTTTTGCAACGTACGCTGCAGTATGAGCACCAATAAGTAAATTTTTGATTGGCATTTCCAGTGATTGGAATTTCTTCCACGTTAGGCGACAAATGAGGATGATCGGATTTTGAGTGTTTCTTTACATCGATCTTAACCATGTCAGTATAACTACAATAAGCGCACTTGTAGAGTAGCTTGTGGGTCTTTTGATGGGAAAGATGGCCCTGCAGGGTAGCTGATACGAAGTTGCATTGCACACAAACGAATGTATCATCTATCACGTTTGCTTCCAACCTTTTTTCGACGACCTCTTCAAAGTTTGCTTTACGTTTTTGACCTCTTTTTTCCTTGCCAGGGGGAACTTGGTACTCCTTTAGCCAGAATTCATCGGTTAGTTCGGTATCATTGGCTGTACTGGCTGGATTGGGCATTGGTTTCACTAAGCGATTGGGATGCTTCGATTTAATGTGTTGCTGGATATGGGATTCCAAGTTTGCACTGCGATCGCAAAGAGGGCACAAGAATTTGTATTGTCTCAAGTGCTGCTTTCTCACATGCATCTTGAAACCACGTTTGCTGTTGAACCTTTGTTTGCAATGCTTGCAGATTAGGACAAGTAACTTTGGCTGGTCACTTGATGAACCTAGAAGATATTAATTTTTCAATTAGGATGAATCACGATTAATTGCGTGGACGAATAAAGCCAGTGAGTGGATGGTGAATTTTTAAAAAGATAATAAATGCTTCAGTTTCATCCGAAGTGATTTGATTGTAGCACTAAAACAGTTTCTAATTTTATGCAAGATAAGCTGAATAATTTTGTTTACATGAATCGTGATGTGCATAATGTAAAATTATGGGTTACAAGTGATAGAATACAAATTAGTGAATTAATGTGATCTAATTTTCTTATGGCCTGATCAGGTGGCTTTAGAACTATTCAAAATTCTTACTTTGAATTTCACTCGACTTTTTATCCAACGGCTCTTTGACTTGTTCAGTCCCTATTTTAAAGAAGTCAAGATAATACGTTATAAAACTTCCAGAATCAAATGTAATCTGGAGATATTTAACATTTTTTTTAAATAAAATAGTAACTTCCATAGAATCCTAAATACACTAGGGGTTGATCACTTTTGAAATCGTTTGAAGCCTTTTTGAAATTATTGAAATCTTTTAAATTTCATTTAAAATAAAATAGTGTTGAGAATAAAGGATGCAAAAAACTGTACAAAACAGAGTGAAATGCTTCGAGTGTAAGATTTCGATAGAAATCAGAGATTATACTAATAGTAAATTGTTTCTTTTTCTTTTGATGTAAATGGTGAAACAGTTTATTATTTTATTGGATATTTTTTCGGTTATTCACCTGTTCATTAATATATGTTGAATTATTGCAGTTACAAATAAACTACTGTTAGGCTAAAGATAACGAAAATGTGCCAGCTTATGCTACCTTTTTCTCTTAGATAATTAAATCATAATAACAATAACTATCTTCTGTAATCCTTGTGAAATCGTTTAATCCTTTGTAAAATCTTTTGAAATCTTTGTAATATCTTTGCGACATCATTGAAATCTTTTTTCATTATTTACGAATCTTTCAAATCTTCTGACATCTTTTTAAAGCTTTGTCAAATTATTGAAATATTTATCAAATCATTGAAATATTTGTCAAATCATTGAAATATTGGTGAGATCATTGCAATTTTTCAAATCTTTCTAAAATCTTTGTGAAATGATTGAAATCTTTGGAATTGGTTTGAAATCTTTTTGATATATTTAAAACCTTCGCAAAATCTTTGATATCTTCTGTAATCCTTGTAAAAAAAATTTGGAATCATTGAAATCTTCGATTTTTTTTAAATCTTGTGATATCTTTAAATATTTCTTCTGTAATCTTTAAAATCTTTTGAATTTTGATGAAAACTTTGTAAAATCATTGAAATAATTGCAATCATTGTGAAATCATTGAAATTTTTCAAATCTTTCTGAAATCTTTGTGAAATTATTGAAATCTTTGGAATTGGTTTGAGAGCTTTTTGAAATCTTTGTGATATCTTAAAAATTTTCACAAAATCTTTGATATCGTCTATAATCTTTGTGGATTTTTTTGGAAACATTGATATATTTGAAACTTTTTTGAAATCTTTGTGATATCTTTTAAATGTTTCTGAAATCTTTAAAATCTTGTAAAATCATTGAAATCTGAAATCTTTCTGAAATGTTTTTTAATCATTGAAATATTTGTACAATCATTGAAATTTTTCAAATCTTTCTGAAGTATTTGTGCAATGATTGAAATCTTTGGATTTAAGTTTTTTGAAACTTTTGAGATTTCTTTAAAATCTTCGTAAAATCTTTGATATCTTCTACAATCTTTGTGAAATTTTTTGAAAACATATTTAAAATTTTTTGAAATCTTTGTGATATCTTTTAAAATTATTGTGAAAACTTTGTAAAGGTACTGAAATCTTCTGGAATCTTGGAAATATTGAAATCTTTTTGAAATGATTGAAATCTTTAATTCATATTTGGTAAATCATTGAGATCTTTAATATCTTTGGAAAATATTTGAAATCATCGTGAAATCTGGTGTACACTCAAAAGTCGAGTGGTCAACCCCTCGTAAATCTACAGTAAAGAATCTCTTGAAGAATTTCCTCACCTTCGCCAACGATTTCGGGTACATCATCGTCACTTGGTTCTTCATTATTCTCATCACTATCATCTTCCGAACCTAGAACCCCGGAACCGGAAGTATTGAGAAGACTCTTTCCTGGTGATCTTGGAGTATTTTGTTTCAAAGGACTCGCTGAGCTAGAACCTCCTGGTCCACCAACATCTGGATTTAATTTTTCCAGGTTCCTCTTAATTGCCTCTGTTTGACGCTTCAATAATGTCATGACCCATTCTTCAATACTTGAGTCAGGAGATAGATTTTCACAATTCGGAACTTCTCCCTCGTGATTTTTACTGCAGTGTCTCACCAATGAATTCTTGTTTACCGAGACAAATCCACACGTCTTACAGTGAAATCTGTAACAAAAATAAAACAACATTTCTAGAATCTCTAATCAGAATCTAATCAGAATCTAATCAAATGGTATAAAATCTAAGGCTTCTTACCTAACATACTTCAACTCTCTATACAGATGATCCCTCATATCATGTTTGTATTTCGTCTTGAACTGATTGCAAAGCGTACACTCGTACGATGAACCCTCCGGATTTCCATAAAAACCATATTGTCCTCTCTCAGACTCATTATCATCCGTTTCAACAGGTTTAATGCACCTAACTTTACCTGGCTTCGTCGAAATGTCCGTATCGCTCTTCCTCTTCCCAAACTTTTCAGGAGTAACTGGAGCCGCAGAACTGGCTTTTGAAGCAGGTTCCTCCTCAATAAGAATTCCCCGAATATGTTTAACCCTCGGCATATCTCTGCGCCAAAGTGGAGTCGTATCAAAAGGTTCCTCCGGAGTTCCCTGCTCCACCGTATCCGTCAATTTCTTCGTACCTTTGATCCTCTGATAGACCATCTGATGATCCACCTCAGGGTCGTTTGGATGTTTCGCATTAATATGCTGTTCAAGCTGAATTTTTCCGTTCGTTCTAAACGAACAAGCTGTGCATTTATACTGGCTCTTCTCATCATGTTCATTTCCAACATGTGTTTGCATTTCCGCTTTGTAAACGCACTTGTAATCGCAAGCGTTGCACTTCCAGTGATTTCCATCCGGATCCGGAGTTTCGTCTTCGTTTTCTTCTAAAGGAGAAGACTGAGAGTTTTCATTAGATTCAAACTCTCTTATCACTTTAACGAAGGGTCTCTTCTCCGGATGTTTGTCACCAAGATGTCGCTCCACAACGTATCTTTGATAATGAAAATAATTACAGTGCGAGCATTTATAAAGCTTCGAGTCGTGCATCTTCAAATGTACTCCCATCTTCTCGATCACAATATTTTGCGCATCTTGTCCTTGAGCTTTACAATGAGTACATTTAAAGAACGGTTCCTCAGAGTGCAAAGCCTTCAGGTGATACCGTAACATTCCTTCGTTAACAGTCAAGTACGAACATTCAGAAATGCCACAAACATATCTTTTATTCTCAGGAACATACCTTGGCAGCGAGTCATCTTCAGGTTGAACACTAGATTCCTTTGCTTTGACTCCCATTCTTCCATTCTGGTGTGAACTGCTCGCGAGGTTTACCATCTTATCAAACATCTTTTCCCTCTTGTCCAAACAAGGAACGGGATTAACAGGTCCGGATTCAGGAACAGATTCATCTTTAGCATGAAACTGTAAATGTCTGATAATATTAGTTCGAACCTTGGTTGTAAAACGACAAACAGCACACTGCACTTCCCGATTGTAAATCGCTTGTCGAGGAAGAAGGTCGATTTCGTTAGGCGAGAAGGTCAAAGTGTCTGACTCCACGGACTTCGGACTTTCCTTCTCTACAAACTTGGGAGCCGGAATCTTCTTCTTTCCTTTACCCACGGGGTGCACAACAAATAGACCATCAGCAGAGGGATTTTTAGGATCAGCAGGAAGAAGCTTGTAACTTTTGACCTTATGTTTCATGTTGAGATGAGTCAATGCTTGATTCTGTACCGCGTATCTCTCCCCACAAACAGCACAGCCGAATCGCTTCAGACCATGAATCTCCAAATGCTCCATAAAGAATCCGATCTTTTGGAAGGCCTTCCGACAATGACTGCATTGGAAGTTAACGGAATTGTTGAAACTAGCGGGAGTATTAACAACACAGCATTCTTTGATGTGGTTCCTCAGAGTGGCAGAATTCGGAGCCGAGTAGTTGCAGTTCAGAGTTCCACATTTGTACAAATCCATTCCAGTGGAGCCAGTGTGTTTGATGTCATCTAAAGTTAAAAAACTATTAGTCTTTGATGGACTTGGAGCATCGAAACTAGAAGCATCATTGGAGATGTCTGAATTATCCGCAACTAAAAGCAAATGCAGGTCCTTGGGTTTTATATCAGGAGTTGTTGAAGGTTCTCTAATCACAGTTGTATCTCTACTTCCAGGCCTTCCACAGTCTTCTATTATTTCTATATCACTATCATCGTCGTCCAATGACGTAGTATTTTTTGGTGTAGAATTACGAGTCTTCAGAAATTCCGGGTTATCGAGCAAATTCATGTTTATGAATTCATCCTCAGTGCTGACATCCTGCAAGATTCCGAGAGGATCCACTGCACTTTCAGCAGCCTTCTGTGGGTCTTGCTGTTTGTATTTCAAAAGTTTATCAGATTCCTTCACGTGATTGATCGACTCGCGATTCTTTTCTGCCCGGGAAATACTTTCAGTCATTTTCCGGAATGGGGAATCAGTTTTTAACGCATTATCGTTGCTTACTAGGCTCTCTGTGGCGATTATTTGGATAGTCGGGGGACTGTTAGATCGAGTGGGTGCTACTGATATTACATAATTGCTCGACTCTGCTTTTTCACTCACAGGTTTTACACGCGCTGAAGCATTTGCCTCCCTAATCGCATCTAATTCCAAATTGGCTGGAATTTTATCGGAGATCCCGATAACTTTTGAAACTACTGTGTATTGTTCCTCTGCATTTCGCAAAAGTAGTTGGTCGATGGCACTTCTCGTCTTCGTAGGCTAGAAAAAAATACTGTTTGGTAGAGAAATAATTTTATTTAATTTTTATTTAAAAATCAATCTAGGCTATTAGAGGTTATATCTGGAGATATTAAAAACAGGCCACATGACCATGAAACAGAATATTCGGCATTTCGAAGGGGTTTCTCGAGAAAAGTAGCACTTTCTTCAATTATTTAAATTTAAACCAAAAATGTACATCTTTATTATTAAAATTGTAGATAAAGCATCAATAATCATCATTTCCCCAGAAGTTAAAATACGACAAGAAACAACATTGACTATAAGCTTCATCAAGTGGCCGACAGATAATAACAGCATTTTCCTGCGAACTGTATTATCTTATCCTTCAATATCTAGGTTTTAATATCCATTTTTCTCGGTACAATTATTTTTGTTTGGCATACCTGTGGAGGCAGAGTTCTTTCCAGCAAAATAGGCTTCTGGTTGCAATGATTAGAGCTGAGATGATTATGCATTTCGGTCATGCTTTCGGTGCCGTGGTTGCAGTATAAACACTGATACTTTAGGATTCCGTGGTTCTTGTAATGCTGAATGCAGAAAAAAAATTGACGTAAAAACCGATTCAAAATCGAAATTAGTAACTGAAACAATGAGGAGAGTATCATACCTCAATAAGTTGATCCGGTGTGTAACTAGCCACTTTACACAAATGGCACTTATACACTGAGAGCGTGGCATGTTTTAACCTTAAATGGACGAAAAATGCTTCCGGTACAAAAAAGTACTTGTTGCAATCTGAAATCAGGAGTAAAATATTGCATGAGACGAAGAACTTAAGGTAATATTAGAAATATTGATGAAATTAAATGAAAATAGAACTCACCGTTTTGACAAACGAAGGGCTTTACACGCTCACCACGATTGATTTCTACCTGAGGTCGAGGATGGTTTGTGACACTAGCTTGCAGAACTACTACAGGCTTTTTAGGATGAACGTTTGCCTTTGGAGATAAAAAGAGGTTTATGAGTTTCAGAATTAATTTTAAGAATGCTATTAAAGTCTAGTTTAGACATATTGTCGAGGGGCGGATCACTCTTGAAATCTGGTGTATAAGCCTTTATCAAATCTTTTAAAATCTCTGAAATTATCTGAAATCTTTGTGCATTCATCATAATCTGTTTGCATTCATAGAAATCTTTTGGACTCTTTTAAATGTTCTTAAATATTTCAAACATTTGTGATATTATTGATATCTTTGAAGTCTTTTTGAAATCTTTTAAAATCTTGCAATATTGTGTGGACTCAAAAGTCGAGTGATCAACCCCTAATACATATATATATATATATATATATATATATATATATATACATATATATATGTGACGCGATCTGAAGAAAGACCCCTAAGCGGCAAAACGTAAATTTTAGAGAAGAAGCAGGAGAAGTGGCGACGGGCCGATAGAATGACATAGAACGACAATGTTTACACGCTTGTACTGAACAAATTATTAATGATGGAATTTTTTTAACTATCCAATCTGAAAGAGCAAGTTTGAATCTACGCAAAACAATAAAAATCAGAAAATCGATTTCTGACGGCTTAGGGGTCTTTCTTCAACTCGCGTCACATATATATGTATTGTATATTGTTAATTTTTTTGAGTGCATATTGGAAATATTTCCTCCCAAACATTATACCTTAATAATTTTTGTTCAGGAATCAAAGACACACTTTGGTAAAGAACATTTAAATATTTTCTTATATTGTATCTAGTTATGTAAGAGACAAGGGAATAAACAATTTCAAATGTGGATTTTATATTGATGGAGTGTCCCGCGTCACTATTAATCCCGTGCAACTAGTGGCACGTAGTGGTACTAAAAACATGCTAGCGGCGCTTCGATCGAGTCGCCACAACTACGTTCGATACCTTCGATTTAAAATTCTACTAAATTACCCAAATACAAGATAAAGAAATTCCTATATAGTCTAAAAATATTTTTAGTTCCCCACCTGGTGGATTTCAACGTATGCCTGAGTAACGGCTCTATAAAAGCAATAACTGCACTGGAACTCGCAGTACGCATGTTTCTCCTCATAGTGCTTTTCCATTTGGAACCAATCACCGGCAGTCATGTAGCAATATGCGCACTTCTTAAAGTCAAATGGCACTAAACCAGTGCTATTTACATTGTAACTAGTAGAATGCTTATCAAAATGTCTCCGGAAATTGTCAACATAGTCTGTTGTGTAGGGACAGTCCCTTCCCATACACTTGTAAAGCTGTCTTAGCCTTTCAGGTTTCATCATCTCGTTGTAAGCTGCCATATTCTTCATTTTAATAGCGTACTGAGGCCCCTGCTCTTTTTGCTTCAAAAGCGTGTTAGGGCCGACAAGTGTCACGAGCTTCCGGTTTGGTGAAGTTGCGGAAGTAACGGCAGTACTTGGTTTACTAAGAGTCACGGTACCAGGTTTGATGGCAGTGATGGTACCAGCTTTGATGGAAGGGAAGGGATTGGGCTTGATAGGAGTATAGGCGCAATTTTGGAGAGCGTTGTTTATCGAGAAATTAGGTGCTATGGTTACGGGAGTCAAGGTGCCAGTTTTGGTAATGGAGCCAATTGTGGTAGCTTTTGAAATAGGGATAGGAGTGAGGGTAGCAGGTTTGGTAGGGCTTGCATTAGGAAGAGAAGAAGCTGGTATCGACACCTTTTTAGCATCCATGTAATTTTTGAAAGTCGCCGGACTCATTATGGGCAAATAATTGCTTTGTGAAGCCGAGGACGTGGGCGTTATGTTGATCGGAATCAACTTAACTGTCTCGTGCGAATTGGGGTTGACTGCTCTGATAGTTTGATTCGATAGTGTATGAGTAGGCGGATTTTTTACTCTCTTTAAAATTAAGGGGCCATTCTTTTTCAAGACAGAGAGCCCTGAGAATTTTATATTAGAAGTTTCTACTGCCTTTCGAATGTCGCTCATCTGAAACAGTAGGAGTGATATGGATTGAGATTAATTAATCTGAGAGTGAAGCAGTTATCAATTTTTCACGTGGAGTGATGTGATTGAGTGCATTTAATCGATAAGAAAACCCAAGCTTATGGAATATAGGAAACTGACACAAGGAAGACAAAGCGCAGTATAATTTGCGAAAAAATTGATGAATACCAATTTCATGGAGAGGAAAAGTATAATGCCAGTCAAAACACTTTTACCTGTATTAACAACTCATTTTGAAATATTAAGTTTGTAGAAGCATGAACGTTATAAGGTACCCAGTGATTTTTTTGTGGAAAAATGATTGGTACACTTACCGCAGGAGTTTCGTTTTCATTGGGTGCAGCTAAGCTCATGATATTTGAAATCTTCAAGAAAGAATCACTATCTGTAGTCGCAATATTTGGTGTTGTCGGAGGTTCTGATGTTTCGGTATCTGTATTATCAGTACTTGGCACTGTTTTAAGAAATGAAGCATTGTTATTTTTAAATCTATTTTTCTTAAAACCTAATTTCTGAAGAGCGTGACAAATATGTACCTTTAAATGCATTTTTTATAATTCCGATTTTTAAAATTTTCATTTCTCAACGTACCTCAATTGAAATCTTTCACAATTTTCACTTTTAATTTTGTATTTCAAAATGTCCAAGTCTTTAAATTTAAAAGGAGAAATTCAAAATGAAGCTTCACAAATTGTACACTCTTAAAATTGAAGCATTAGAGTACAATTTTTTTTACTTATACATGGGTGATTTCCAAAAAGCTGACCATTTAGAAAATGAGATTTTAGAAAACAAACAAATTTCCAAACCGCCAAAAATATATAAATTTTTAATTGATTGTAACCCAAGAGAGTATGAAAACATAAAACTAAGAAATCAAGGAATGCATTTGTGCGACTATGACAAAACACAAAAATTTCAGAAATCTTTTAAAAACATATGCATAACAGATAAACATATATTTGAAAATATATAGAAAAAATTACTATTTTTAAGATTTGATTTTGACTTCAGCGTTTCAAACTATGCTCTAATTTTATAGTATGATAAATTAATATGGAGCGCTACAAGACATTTTATAAAAAATATTTTGCAAAAATAGTGCTCATTTTATTTACTGTTATCTGGAATCAACGTTCATAAATCGATTTTTAACTATTCTAAAATCTTTGTGAGCATGAAATAAACAATTTTAGTCCGCATCTGAATAATTTAAATAATTATTTTAGAGTTTAATCCTAAAATAGCAATGCAGCGTGAGAGACAAAAAACTTTAACCTTTGAACTGATTTTTAAACTCTAAATTAACTCTAAAATATTAAACTCTACTCTGGATTTCCATCTTTTTTTATTTAATATAAGTGATATCTGTGAACCTTAAATATTAAAAAACTGATATTAATATTATTTAGCAAGTTTTCATTAAAAATTTTTTATTTAGGACAGGTGCATAACAAGACATTTTGCGTACTTTTTTATTTGTATTACTAAATGAAGTCGTGTCAGATTTGGAAACTTTACTAAACTGTGGTTTCATATAAGTACTTTACTGAGATAATTTTAGAAAAAATGTATTATTCAAAGGAAAAGAGGAAAACGACTGGGACTTAAAGTGGTCAACTTTGTGGCAATCATCCGCATATAGCTTAAAAATGGAAAAGTTTAAAAGTATTCGAATCTACAGAATTAAATATTTTTGCATTTTCGGCGCTTGAAATTAAAAAAATTCAAGATTAATGATGAATATACTCGAAACTGAACTATTTCAACGATTCCAAAAAAGCACTAAAAACTTTACATACGTCTAAATATGTAACTGTTTGAATTGACGCCTTAAAAATAAGTATACAAAATTAAATTATTTTTAATTAAACATTTCAAACTTAATGCCAGTCAACTTTAAAAAATTAGTATTTACAAGTTTAAAATTGTGCAATTTCAAATTGGAGTCATAGCGAACTTGCTTTTTTCTATTATTTCTGATATTAATTGTTAACGCAATAGTAGTGCCTAAAGATACATTCGAACATAGTTTTGAAATCAACATACCAGCAACAGGAGAAGAAGGCTCCGGCGTTTCTGAAGGGGGTTCAGGGACAGAAAGCATATCTCCACTAAAACGTCTTGGTCTCAAAAACAACTTTGGTGGACTTGAACCCTCCATCCTCGGTTCTGAACTCTGGACTTCTGAAACCAGCTGTAGATTCTGTGGTCCGGAAAATGATTTCCTCTTGAAAGATGTAATTGGAAGCACATCAGGTGCCTTCGGAATCTCCTTTCTCGAAGAACTTCTATCCGAATTTGCTGCATCATCAGCAACCATCTCAGCACCCGTAGACTCTAATGGTTTCGAACTCTGAATCTGAGCAGCCAGCCTCTGAATAGTTGTCACCATCGAATCATTAGACTGATTCCTGATGTCAGTAGATTCCTTCAGCAAGTCGTTAACATCAGTCGCATCTTCATTTTCAGAGCTGGACTCATATTCATATCGCAAAGTTGGATGTTCACTATCGCTCGCTTCATCTTCCTGAGGTTCATTCTCGACATCTAAAGGATCCTTCAACTTCGATGACTTATCTTTCTCATTCACGTCTAGTACTTCTCGAGAATCAGAAATATCAGCATTAGATAGTGATTCTGCACACAATAAATTTTCTGATTCCTCATTTAAGGTCTCAACGATCCTCAAATTAGATTCAGGTAAATCTAGATCGGCTCTAAAATCGCTTTCAGCAGTTTGAGGTTCCTCAGTCGTGTCCATTCTATCCTTGAGTTTGTCGATAATCGAGAGTCCCTTCTTCGCCTCATTCTTCTTGACTTTAATGCCCATGTTCTCCACTATTTCCTGCATCTTCTTCTTCCTCTCGAGCTCGATTTCTTCGTTCTTCTTTTCAAACTCAGGAGGGCAAACGAAAGCGCTCAAGTTACTCTTTCTAGCTTCCTTCTCTGCCTCTTCTTTCTCTACCTCAGCATCCAAATGATCCGGCAAAGTAACTTGCGGTTCCTCCGCTTCAACCCTGTTTCTTCTACTTGATCTCGTGCTTCTCTTCTCTACGCTTGTGCTTTCAACTTCCTCGTCCAGAAGCGAAATTTCGACAGGTTTCTCTGAAGTCTCTGGAACGTCTACAACGTTCTCACCAGGTGCATCCAGTGACATATTTATCTTCACAATCTTAGAACTGGGTTCATGCACGTGCCAGGTTTTTATATGATCTTCCACATTGTTCAACCTAAGTTGTACGAAGTTACACAACGAGCACATGTATCCGTAGAGACGATTTTCTTGCGGGACCTTTTGTTCCACTACCGCTTCGTGAATAGTTTTTCCAAGCTTCTTACAATTCTTGTAGTAGTGCATCTTTATTGTAGATCTCGCGATTGATTGGTAATTGCACGCAGTGCATTTAAACCTATATTCGCCTGTGTGTGAAGTAACATGTTCGTAAGCTGATTCCATGGATTCCTCTTTTCTACCTTTGATCTTATAAGAACAGAACCTACAGCTGAAATGGTAGTCTTTCTTATTTGTCGGAAGGAGGCAAGTTTTCTTGAAATCGTTGTCGTTGGATTCCTGAACCGCAGATTTCGCTTCCAAAGCTTTGAGTCTCGAAACTGAGACTTCCTTCTCTGGATGAACCGTTTTGTAATGATGAACGATACTCTTTCCAGAGAAGAAGCAAAGTAAACACTTGGCCTTTTCCTGACCATAGCAGACGTAATCGATTAACTCATTGATGTCCACGTTGATTTGAAGTTCTTCGTCCTTCATGCTGTCGTCTACTATCTTCAAATCACTGTCGTCTGGCGAATCAACTTCTATGATCGAATCTTCTTTCTTCACAATACGATCCAAATCCTCCGATTTTATTTCCTGCTTCACAACTGTTTGCGTATCCTTGGTAGTCTGAGAATCATTGTGTTCTTTTTCCTCAGTATGATCGGGATCGGCTTTCACACTCGGCGTGGTATCGGTACAATGAATTTGTTCTGTTACTTCATGATCTTCTACAACTTCTATCGAAGGTCTTCTGATGGCAGCTTCTTCTGATTGCAAGGTAGCAACTTGCTTCGCTTGTGCTTGAAGCTGCTTCTTCCTCCTCTTTGCCTTGGAAACAATACCCAAACGCCAAGCACTTTTCTTTTTCTTCTTTTTCGGTGGCGGTTTTTTCCCGACTTTATCAGTAGGGTGAGAATCTTCTACCGTCTCAGCAGCTTCACCGCCCTTCTCAAGCAATTCCTGGAAAGCTTTAGCCATCTCGTCTGCCTTCTTCGAGGCAACACTGCTCGTCAAAGAAATATCAGAAGTAAGACTTTCGTTATCAGTAGCCTGTGCTTCATCCTCCTTATTGGAAGAAGGTATAACTTTTTTTCTTGCAGCTGCACCAGACCTCGTCCTGGGCCTCTTAGTTATTTCTGCTTTAGAGCGATCAACAGTTGAACTATCGGGAGAGACAGTTATCTCTGAAGCATCCACACTAAAGCTTTCATCAGATGAACTTTCATTTGCTTTAGCTAGTTCTTCTAGAGTCAAGGTGTCGGCTCTCTGGAGGAGAATATGTGGCTCTAGCGCCAAGTCGCTGGCTTGTCGTTTACTCTTAGGTCCTAACATTTTCTTTTTCTTGACTGGTTCCTTTCTAACCGCTAAAGGCTGATCTTCCTCGGTCTCTGAATTTGACACAAACTCCTTGGAAACTGTCTTCTTTGCACACTTAGGTCCAGCTTTATTTTTTGTTTTAGACTTAACTGGCTCATCTATTTCAGTCGATTCCTTGGCACTTTCGTTAGCAAGATTGGAAGTATTGAGACTAGCAGTGGTGGTAGTGGTAGTTACTGCTTGTGATTCTTTAGCCAACCTACAGGTCCTTTGACCAGCGGTTATGATTCCTGAACTGATGTAGTCCTTCAAGTCCTCCTGTAATCTCTCTAGGGAATTCTTTCTTCTGGGTTTCGCTCTCGCCTTTGGAGCCGTCGGTTCCGCAATGAGGGATTCGTTAGATTCTTTGGTTTCTCCCTCTTTTATTAGTTCAGGTTGTTCTTTCGAATCCTTTAATTTTTCGTCTTTTGTTGCCATATCTTTGCCTTCTACTTTCTTTGTGTCTTCTTTTGTTTCTTTTTTAGATTCCTTTTCCGGGTCCTCCTCAGGTTCTTTCGCTGCACCAGGCCTCTTTCTCAGTTTCCTACGCATCTTAGGTTCCTCGGCCTCCTTTTCTTCGTTCGTAGATGGTTCTACTTTTTCTATTCTCTTGGCAAGAGATTCTCCTTCTGCGTCAGAAGAGTCGGATTCAATCACTCGTCTCTTCTTCATCATGGGTTTCTTCTTCTTCGTAACTCGTTCATTTTTACCGGAATCGGAACTGTCAGAATCTGATTGAACCAACTGCCTGAACTCACTCAATTCCTCATTTTCAAAGACCTTCTTGAATTTCTCGTACATTTTTTCATTCTTCAATAATTTCCTTCCGCCTTCTTGCATAAGTATCATATTAATGAAATTTTTCAAATCCTCGACGGTTTTTAAACGAGATTTTTCGGCCTCAGATGATACGTTCTCTTCTTGGTCCTTAGTCTTCACAGGTTCGATAACTTCCTCTTGCTTCTTTGCCTTCTTTTTATCCTTATCCTCTTTGTCTTTTTCCTTATCTCTATCTTTTTCTTTATCCTTCTCTCTATCTTTCTTTGAACTAGCCTTGCTCTGTAAACTTTTCTCTTTTCGATTTCTACTCTTCGAGTCATCATTTTTGGAACTACTTTTCGAATCCTCGTGTCTAGAACTCTTCGTATCCGTTGAAGTGGTTGGTTTCGGAGAAGATACAGGCCCTGGCTTCTTCAACTTAGGAATTTTAAATTTCTGCAAGACTTGCTGACCAGCAGCTGCTTTAGTATCAACAACACCATAGAGGCTTTCGAGAGAGGATTGCGGTTTATCTCCTTTCTCAGCTTCCTGCCGCCTTCTAGATTCTGACTTACGAGACTTCTCTTTATTTTTGCTCCTTTCTTTTTCTTTCGGGTTTCGCGAATCAGATTTGCTGGAGCTCTTGGAACTTTTGTGTAAATCCTTGGCATCTGCTTTCTTTGACTCTTTCTCTTTATCTACCGCTTTCGGTTTTTCTTTTGCTGTTAATCTTGAATCTTTTTTAGTTGTGAAATCCTTTGTCGTAGTAGAATCTTTTGAATTAGTTGAATCTTTTTTCGTTGTTGAATCTTTTGAAGTAGTGGAATCTTTCGTAGTAGTTACATCTTTTATAACAGTTACATCTTTTATAATTGTAGAATCTTTTGCAGTAGTTGATTCCTTTGGAGTATTCTGATCTTTTGTAAATGTTTGATCTCTGACAGTACTTGTATCTTTCGTTACTTCTTTAACTTGATTAGGGCTCGGAACTAAAGGGTCTAACCTCATTCGAGGATCCCTGTTGAATCGATTTCGATTATCCCAATCGTTATGTCTTTCCCGTTCTGGTAGTCTTTCCCGTTCTTGTAGTCTTTCCCGTTCTTGTAGTCTTTCCCGATCCCAGTCAGATTGCCTGTCCCTATCCCAGTCAGATTGCCTATCCCTATCCCAGTCCCAATCAGATTGTCTCTCTCGATCCCAATCTGGTCGGTGAACGTCCCTTAGATTGTTCATAGATCGAGGATCTCTATTGAGAACTGGTCGATGATTTCTAATGGCATCGCCAGGCCTGTTCCAAGATGGAGGGTTTTGGTGTCCGTATTGTATCGAGTTGGTGTTAAAATTATCGAGAGTTGGACCATGTGGGTATTGTTGTCGTTGTGAATGCTGAGGATGTTGTGGATAATTCATTTGAGAATCATAAGCTGAATAAGGAGCAGCAGCTCTCATGAGTGGCATTATGTTATTACCGTAACCAGAATTCTGAGCCATGTTTTGATTCCTATTGATATTCATATTCGGATTCCTGTCAATATTCCTGTTAATATTCATGTTAGGATGCATATTAGAATTCAAATTAGAGTTTATAGTTGGATTCATGTCCCAGGAATCTGTATGCATATTTGAATCTCTAGGCATTCCATAAGGATTTGGCGTGCCCGGCATAGGAATATTTGACCCGTAATTCCACTGATTACCGCTTCCAGCAGGGTTATAATCGTTTGCAGGAGTAACAGGCGTTGTATGAATTGGACTCGAAAGTGTAGCCGGGTTTATATTGAAATCATGAAGAGAATATAGATCTCCTACAGGTGGTCGAGGTGGAATTGCAGCCTTTTCCTTTGCCAGCCTTGGGTCCAAATTTTTCTCCTTTAACATTCTCGCGCGTATTCTCGGATCGACGGGAGCTTCCGGCGAAGGACTTCGGTCCTTAGCACCAGTAATAAAGGCATCTAGTTTAAGAGTCATAGGAGCTATCTTCACGTTTCCGGTTTGCTTTCTACGTATGGGTGTTACTGTTTCAAGTTCTTGAGCCTTGGCGGCTTCTTTTTCCTTTTCAGCATCCTTCTCATCTTTAGTCTGCTGCTGCTGCTGTAATCCATCTTTCAGAATCTTACTTTGATTTTTTATTAAGTCCTCCAAGTCTGCCATAGAAATTAATGGTATATCATTTGCTTTCGGTGGAGCTACAATTGGTTGAATTGCAGGCGGAGGCACAGGTTGTGGAGGTTCTTCCGGCTTTTTCGGCGAATTAGATCTTTCTTCGGAGAAAAGTTCAGGGTCGGGAGACTGAAGACCCATTTCTGGAACATTCAATGGGGAATCTGATCGAGGATTCGTGTCATTCAGATCAGCATCAAAACTGTCATAACTATCATCGTCCACAAAAACTTCTTCCAGCTGTTTATTTTCTACTGGTTTTGGAGGTGGAGTATAAGACCTAGGAGCAGGGGCGGCTCTCTTGGAAATATTGTTGCCGACGAGTTTTGCTGCTGTTACCACGTCATGACCAGTGACGATTATTGGTTTCCAGGTGTGCATATCTTGTTTGGGTGATGCTGGTTTTTCCTCGAGCATGTCCCATTCTTCATCAATACTCATGTCACTATCACGCTTTGAGGACTGCGGAATCGCCCCGCGACTCATCGACTGGACTGAATTATCGTCCGTGTCATCGTTTGAATTCTCTGACGCATCAAAAATTTCGCCGTCTTCAGGACTTTCAGCTTGACTTTCCAAGTGTTCGATAATGGCATCATTATCAATGTCATCGTCGACAGGAAGGAAACTATCGTTAGGACTAAACGGAGGGGTTGGACTAGACGAGGGACTGGACATTGGACTCATACCTCCCTCCTCAAAAGTGGCGTCCAAATTGCCGATTTGATGAAATCGTGTGTTACGGAGCGATCTAAAAAATATGGGAAAAAATAATAGGTAAAAATTAAACAAGAAATGTATCCTTCTAAAACAATTTTCACATTTTCATGTTAATAGAAACTTATTACTAACATAATAAAAAGAAATATTTGTTATGTTAGATGGCTTAAGGGGTCATTCGACTATCTCACTTTTGAAAAATCGATTTTTTTTTCTTTACATTTTTCGATAGGTTATATATTCAGAAATATTTTATCAAAATTTCACACAGAAATTCGAAGTCTTTCTATACTTTTGAGAGCTTGGAGCAAGAGCGCGTAGAGAGCTGAGTGCTTGTAAACATCGTGGCGTTGTTTCATTTTGTGCAGTTTCGTTTAGTGAAAAATTTTAGATATACAGTGGAAGAGATTATCAAATCAGGAGGATTCATTCAAACAAGCAGAAGGAATATTATATGAAGCAGGGATCGCTGATTAAGTGTAAGTAATTTTTTCTTACAATTTTTATGTTCCGAAAACTTTAAACGCGTTTTTCTCGAAACAACGTTTTTGCGCTCTGCGCGCACGATTTCTCAAAAAGTTTTCAAACGATTACTTTCAAATTTTCTACGTTCATTCTTAATATAAATATATACAGAGTGACGAAACGGTTTTAAAATTTTTTAATTTTATCATAGTTAACCTTTGTTGTGCACACCTCTTTGAAATAACGTATTATGCACAGGGGGTATGTCATACCCCAGTTACTTCAAATGTTTATTACAAACGTATAATTCGTTATTTTGACTCAAACAAAATTGCTGACTATTGTTCAAAGCTTCCAAGATAAGGTCTAATAGATGTAATTTTTACTTTGTAACATAAAAATATTATAATTGCTGTTAACGAAAAAAAAAACGAAAAATGAACTTTTTCACTAAAAAATTCATAAAAAATTCAATTTTTAATATTTTTGAATAAATTTTGCGGGATTATTTTCTTGAAGTACCGCACTTTCAAGGAAAAATATTAGTTTGTGGTGGAGTTGAAAAAAGTATATTTATTTTTCTATATGAATTCACGCGATTTTGAAAAAAATGAAAGTATTGATTATTATAAGAAATATGGGCCTATTTTCAAAATAATCATTTTATTGGCAGCTTTTTGACTTAATATCACACAAAATAATGTAAAATTATTATACAAATATAAAAGAAATTACAAGGTTTTAGGAACAAATATCAATCTACATAGGCACAGGCAACGCAAAAAAGCGATCGATGCTTGTTGCACACAGGACGTTTGCACGAAGCGCACCCAACTTCGTTTTCGTATCTTCTTTTCTCGTGCAAAGTAAGCATCGGCAATATTTATCATAATTTTTTGTCTCAAGCGTCTCCGGTTTGTCCTTAGTAATGCCCAGTATTTCTGTGATCCCCAATTTTAACTCTGGCCGTGGAGAAAATATCGTGTACGTACTGTGCACATGGGGTATTTTACACCCCAGAATTTGCGAACGTCAACTTCTCACCACTGGCCAGAGCAGCCTAAAGCCGGGCGGGCAAAACTATGTATAGGATTTTGAAATTTTATTCCTAGACTACATGTAAATGGCAGCACAGGTCCCGATTCGCATTGTACGTATTAGAAAAACGCGTTTGAAAATACGTTGGGGTATCTCCTACCCCCGGTGCACAACAAAGGTTAAATTAACAAAAAAAGAGCAAAAAACACGATTTTTAGACATTTTTTGTTTAAACTGCCGCCATTTTGTTATTTTGCAAAATAAAACAAATCCGCTTCGTCACTCCAGAGCTATGGTCATACTAATAAAGAAAATCTCTTATTTATTCGTTTCAGATGATGCTGACTGGAGATATCGTGCGCGCAGTGGACATGCCTTTTTTTGAGACACTTTGTTTATTGTTAAATAATACCTAAACTAAAAAATAATTTCATGTGAAAATATTGTTTTTGTAAACATTGAGACAGCATAAATAAACGGTGAAAATTTTATTCAATTATATAAAGTAGTTGTTAAGAAAAAAATTCTGGAAAATCACCCTTTTTTTTGCTATGATAGTAGAATGACCCCTTAAGGTAAAGTAAAATACGTTTGCGAGTTCAAACAGTTTTTTTCTTCTATTTTGTATAAAACAAGGAGACTTTGGTACGACAAAAAAATTAGTGTACGCATACCAGAAACATGTTATTAAACTTGCGGAATTTGCGAATGGATATTCCCAGAATCGGAGAAAAATATAATAACCATAATAATTTACACAAAATTCAGCAAAAATAAATCTAACTTAATAGAAATACAAGGTAATTTTACACGCGTAGACTGAACGCTCATACATTCATATTATTGATCCCTATGCTTTCTACGGAAATGACTTTCCCTTTAGGTTCGACTTATGTAAGTGCACAATTGCGAGTCGACTTATTTTTTCACAAGACTTTTTTGCACATATTTTTTCAAGTATATATCTTATAAAATATTTTGAAAATGAAACAAAAAGTTGTTTATGTTACTGCATAATCTTAAAAAATAAAAAGTTTGGAATTGTGTTCTTGGCCCCCTGATTTACACTAATTAAAATTGAATATGAAAATCTATCCAAGATGGGCGAAAATTTTTATTTTATCTTAAAAAGCTTTTAAAAAATCTCTTTAATCTGAAAATTGACATTTTTTTTTAGTTAGTTTTCAAATTAATAATATAAAATTGTAGTGTAAGATTTTCTGCAATACTCACGATGAAACAGTTGAGAGACTATCGTCATTGGGTGCTTCTATATTTGTTTCTTCTCTCAGTACCTAAATTCGGGTAAAATTATACAAATTAAAAATAAAAACAACAAAATGTATCACATAAGTTTACCAGAATGAAATATATACAGAAAAACTAATACTGAATAATATGTCTTGCTAAATCTTAGCCCGAAGTGAAACAGTTTAACGTATTTCACTGAAAAGGTGACAAGTTACTGTCAAATGTCTTAGAAACAACTTCAGCCAGACAGCAAAAAAAAAGAAGAATACTGAATAGACGCAATCGATATGAGAAAAGAAGGCCGCGAAGAATCTTAATAATTTAATATCCTAAGGCTTACTTAATATCTATTTATTATTTTAGAGTGATATTTACCTCTCCTACTTTGTGATATAATTTCTCCAGTACGTCTTCACATCTTTGTAAAGTTTCCATTTTCAATCTGTGTGATTAAAAAATTCAAGTTATATACACTACAGTCACAAACACTTTTAACCAGATGATACTTAATTAATATGTTCATTTTAATTGATTTTTATGAATTGAATCGATTTTTCAAATTTAATACATATAAGACGCTAAAAATACGTACTTTTTCTTGGACTGAGTCAGTACTTCATAGAGACATTCCATCTTCTTCAGTGACTTGAGATCATTCATTTGACGATGCTTTTCAATCATCATCTCCAGGAATGGAATATACCTTTTTACATCCGAGAATCTCCTGTCGTATTCTTCGTCGTCACTGCCTAAGAGCTGATGCACATCCAAATCAATATCGTCAGACACCGACTTCGATAAGTCGTCCATATTATCGTGCATAAAGGTCCTTCCAGTTTCGATCGTCAGCAAGAAGTTATTTGTATCATCCTTAAAATTTACATTCGCTAATCTCTTGTCGAGACTATCCTGAGAAGCACGGCTTTCTTTCTCATGTCTCTCCCTGTGTTTCTTTTCCTTATGTCTTTTCCGTTCAGACCTGTCTTTCTTTTCTGACTTGTGTTTCTTGTCCTTGTGCTTCTTGCTTTTCTTTGGATTTTCGGGTGGTAATTCTATGTCTGCTAGATTTATAGTCTCAATGTATTGAGACACATCGATCTTGTTGGTAGGCTTTTCTTCCTCGGTTTCTACCCTATTTTTAATCGATGTAGCAGCAGGACGAGTTTGATCGAAAGGTGGTGGTTTATCTGAATTTTCGTCTTCGTCAAAGTTACACAGCAATGCAGGCTCAGTTGCATGTGGACTAGGTGTTCTTCTGAACCTGCGAGTCCTGCCGAACATATCCACTTTGTCGAACTTGCTCACGACGTCATACTTCTTTAATACGTTGAACCTCCTCATTGTGTCGTTTGGAAATTCTGTAATTAAAATATTATCAAAATTTACTTTTCGTTGAAAACGTAAAACAATTGCTTTTCTAATCGACTTGAGACTTTAGTCAAAAGTCTAATCAACTATCAGAACTTGAAATACAACAATTACTTATTAGCAAATAATTAGAACAAAATTTGTAAATTTATAAAAATATTTCAACCCAGGTTTATGCGATTTTTGGTTTTTCTTATATTAAATTCGACAGTCTAAAAATATCATAATGTATTCATTTATCATGAATAACTAAAGCTTGATGGTGCTAATGACAAAAAAGAAAGATGGCCGTTATAACCATTACTGCTTGAGACTCAAAAAAGTTATCCGAAAAATTGTCTGTCCCAATTAGAAATGTCAAAGGTTGTACGCCGCACAGTAGTGTAAAGTGATATTTTTTGTGCAAAAATGTATTATCTTTCAACAGAAATATCATAGACGGATGAATCATTTTGGAAATTATAGATGAATACCTACAGAATATGGGGAAAATACAGAGAAAGCTAAAACAAATTTTAACCTTAAAAACTACGTCAAAGTTGACAGTTTTTGGATAAAATTTAATTGATTATCATTTATTATTATTATTGTCTTGTAAGGCTGGTCCATTCAAGTCCCGTATCACTGCAGTTAAAACCTATTGTACTACGCGTTTTTAATTTAAAAAACACGGTGAACCCGAGGTCTATACAAGGAGCACCCTCGCTGCTAAAGTATCACTCAAGTCCTTTAGCATGAGTACATGTACCGCCAGACGACTGCACTTCACTGGATATGGGCCTGTGAACATTCTTTTTTTTTACTAACGTGGGCTTATAAACACTATGAATTTAATCACAACCAGTGATAACCCGCGGCTGCATTCTACTTTTTTTAGAAGTACTCGCATTTGCCTCGACGTTTGGCCAGTGGAGAGGAAAACTGCAGAAAACGATCTTCCGAGTTCAGCCGGTTTTTTCGAGAGTCGAATTTGAAGGCAGACATTCGACTCTACCCATCGAATGTACACGATTATCCTCGGCGTCCAACCTCCAGCTCGACATTAGTTACTATTCGGGCATTTTTGGGGTCACCGATTCCGAAGCCGAAGTCAAAATATCATCATTCAAAATAGCGTATCCAATATGGCGGACAAAAATCCTAAAGTAAATCCGATATGAATGAATGTCTCGGGGGTTTTTCGGGTCGCTAATTTTTAATTCGAAGTCATCGGTCCGAAAAATACCGATTAGTAATTTTCATTCCTAACGTTTTTGTTTTACAAATTTGGTGTCCATATCGGATCCACTATTTTGACTTCGGATTCGAACTTAGCGTCC
>CAKNYM010052657.1:322241-344644 GCA_932195095.1 Andricus curvator
GAAGCCAAAATGTCAACATTCAAAATATATATCTCCATATCGGATCCGCCATTTTGACTTTTGATTCGAAATTAGCGCTCCAAAAGTCTCAGAGTAGTAATTTTCAGTCATATCGGTTTTGGTTTACAATTTTTGTCCGCCATTTTCAATTCAGATTCTAAATCAGCGACCCCAAAAAACCTAACGCGGTAGGCTCACGGGTGAATGATGAAATTTGATTATGTAGGAGTATTCAGGATTAATGTGTTAATTAATGTCGGATTAATTTTCAGACCTGATTTGGAATCAGGCTTAAAAAATTATACAAAAAAAGCATGTCACGTAAAATATAATACCTCAGAGCACATGGTAATTGACAAAATAAATTTTGGTCAAAAACTGTCAACTTCGACGTATATTTTAAAAGATAAATTATGCTGTGAATTTTTTCGGTATTTTCACCGTATTCTGTAGGTATTCACCTATACCCTCCGAAATAATGCATCTTTCTCTGATATTCCTGTCGAAAGATACGAATTTTGACACAAAAATGTTACTTTACCCCACTGTACACTTTTCTCCATTTTTCTTCACCAGCACCACCAAGATTGCAGAAGCCAATACATATTAACCAATATCAGTTCTGAAAGAAATATGATTAAGTAAATACAATTACCAGATAAATTAAAAAAAAAAACTTAACCGTTTTTTTCCTTTATTAAATTTGAAAATATTAGATAACATATTACATTATTTCTTAATTCTATTAAGTTTTGTTTAATATAAAGTAGGATATAAGGATAGCTGTAAGATCTGGAATAAGTTGAAGCCTTCTTAATATCTTGCGTCATTACGATTTGGTCATCATTTTGATTTTATTCCATTTGCGTGTTACTTGTTGAACATCGATTTAGATATGCTTCCTTATCTTTGCATGCACAATTTTATAAAAAAATTCAAATAAAGCATAAAACCTCTTAATTAGAATAGAGCCCAAGGTGAAAATAATTCGCGTTGAAATCCGCGCGGAACTCGTATGAAATCTGTGCGAATTCTAAGTGGCGTTATGTAACCTTTTTCCGCCTCTAATTTGGACGAATTTCGCGTGAATTATCTTTACCTGAACCAAAGAAAATTTTTAATTAATTAAAGTTTCACATTCTCATTAAATACAATGTTGAATTGCTTAGTTGGAATGCCTATATTTTTAAAGCAGGTGTGACTTGTTTCAATAGTATGGCTTGATACAACCTTTTCAAAAATATGTATACAATATCGTATATCATTCGTGTTCATATTGAAATTGTTTAATTAAGTCACACATTTCATCAAAGTAATATTTCTTTAAATCGTAGTCAATCTCACTGTAGAAGATTCAAGGACACATACAACCCAACTACAAGCACTTTTACTCAAAGACTTGACTTCCGATTGATTATAAAGCAGAAATTGAAAACGGACGAAAGAATGTCGTTTTTAAAATCTTAAGACAGAATAGACCAGGGCACCATCGTCGGGTTAATATTCATTTCTCTCTATAAAGTTAATAAAACGTGGAATTTATGCATTTTTTAAATTTCATGTTCCACATTTATTGTAGGTATATCACATTTCCATACGTATTAATTCTTTCAATAAGATAATGAGTTTTTAATTTAAATATTTTTAACAAGCTGTATTTGAAAGTCGCTGCCCCACCTACCAGGGTTACGGTAGCCGTAATTGCGTGACAAGTGCGGAAAGTAAGCAGTTTTATACGAGTATGAAATTTTGCAGCACGAGGCAGAGGCGCGACGAAGTCGGGCTATCGCCCGAGTGCTGCAATTGACGCGAGTCACAACAGCAAATTCCGAGCGTAAAAGTTTAAAATAAATTAAGAAGCTCAGTGAATAATATGAAACACTGATAAGGTTGTTAAGGCACCTTGCGCGCTGCCCTTGGCATCAAAAGTCGGAAAAGTTCGGGTTGTCAGGAGAACTCTTCATGGAGTCTGTATACTAAAAGCAGCATGACACATGGAAACGCTCACACGAATTGAGTCATATCATGAAATACGGATTTTGCTAAAATGCAGCACTTCAAGTGATCATATTTGAAGAACGAAGCAAAACAATACTTCTTATTATTTTTTATCATATCTAGCTAATAACCCCCTGTTGTCTGCAAGTTTTTAATTCAAATCTGCTGAAGCGTTTAATCGTTAAAACGAAAAGAATAGTGCTAACACGAGCCTGATATACAGTAGTGTGCAAAAGTTTTGGGCCACATTTTTTTTCTGAACTATTTCCTAAAAGGCTAACTTAAGAAAAGATATATTTATATACAAACTAGGTATACTATTTGTACTAAACAATAAGGTAGGAAAGAGCTTTTGAAAAGAAACGTTTACCGGTTCTATCGCTTATATTATATATTTACGTGTGCAAAAATATTGGGCCACTGTATTTATATATTTCTCAGATCTCCGCCTGGTCCGCTACTTGGCCTTTTTATATTCTTCAAGTGTTTCACGCATTATATCAAGTCATTTTAAGGTCAATATGCCGAGACATACAAATTATCAAATTCGGGAAGCCGTGATAAACCTTTCTGGACAAGGAAAGGCATCTCGCGAAATTGCCGCTTTATTAAAAATTGGTAAAAGTACTGTGAATAGAATAATCGATAAATTTACTACTACCAAGTGCCTATCGGACCTCCCACGATCTGGTGGACCACGGAAAACGACTATGCGTGTTGATAAAATCATTAAACGCAAATCTACCACGGATGTCAAGAAAACTGCATCTGAAATTGCTCAAGAACTCCGCGATTAAAACCTCGCCAATGTGAGTAGGAGCACGGTATCACGTCGTCTAAATGATGTAGGACTATTTGGACGCGTTGGTGTTAAAAAACCTTTGATCAGCAAGAAAAATCAGAAGGCCCGATTGACATTCGCACGAAAATACCAACACTGGACTCCAAAGCAGTGGAGTAAAGTACTTTTTTCTGACGAATCAAAATTTAATCTGTTTGGAAGTGACGGAAAAAAGTATGTTCGACGTCCGAAAAACACAAGATACGATCCCCGATATCAAATTCCAACAGTTAAACATGGGGGTGGGTCAGTCATGGTTTGGGGAGCTATGTCTTCGCGAGGAGTAGGCCCATTGCACGAGATAAAAGGCATCATGGATAGTGTTATGTATCGCGACATTTTGTCTGAAAAATTGTTACCATATTGCAAGAAAAATATGCCTAAAGATTGGATCTTTCAGCAAGATAATGATCCAAAACATAAGTCGAAGCTGGTCCAGGAATTTTTGAAAGTGCAAAAAGTAAAGCTTTTAGATCACCCAGCTCAATCCCCAGATCTAAATCCCATCGAAAATTTGTGGGATGCACTTGGAATTCGCGTTGCAACAAAAAAACATCCGAACAAAGCTGCTTTATGGCAAAATCTGCAGGAAGAATGGGGAAAAATACCAAAGGACTACGTTCAGCGCTTAGTTGATTCAATGCCTCGTCGATGTGCTGCTGTAATTGCTGCGAAGGGTATGGCTACTAAGTATTAGCTATTAAGAAACGATATAATGACTTTTTCTTGATTTTATAAACGTTTACTTTTTTATAAAGCTATAAAATAAGCGTGGCCCATTATTTTTGAACACCGTCATAAAAAACATTGTGGAACAAATTGTCAGCAATCTTTATTAAAAATTTATAAATTTCATGATTTTGTAGTTCAATAAAATACTAATAACTCACACATACTCAATCTTTCTTAGCTGCTTTTATTTACTATATATAGTCAAAAACATGTTTGGCCCAAAACTTTTGCACACCACTGTAGGCGATATTTACAAAACTTGTCAACTTTTATGACCATTATCTTTCGTTGTAAAAACGGTCTATCTCCTTCAAACTTTATGAATAGTTAGAAATCACTGTTATGATTCAGTCCAAATTTGAAAGAATCCTGCAGAAAAGTTGATTCGCGCTAGTACTATCTTAAGCTGTCGAAAACAATATCAATTTAATTAGGAGAATCAAGATCCGTATAAATATTTTTGCATTTTCACATATCTGAATGTTAATTGTAAGGATAAAGAAATCCAGTTATTTTCTAATAAAAAGATTATATTTTATATAATTGTGACAGTACAGATACTGGTGGTATGCCCGACAAAAATATATTTAAATTGAATAAAAAGAGTGAGCAACTGCTTAGGAAGACAACTAGAGCAAACCTGACTCGGGTTCACCTCCCCTGAAGATATTAGGCCCCAGGTTGGCCCCAAGATCGCCAATGTTTAGTCTACGACTCTATAGCGATTATGGGACTCTTCGCTGCTAGTTACCAGCAATACCCAAATGTTTAGATGACGACTTCTACGATCCCTTGAAACAGCCTGCCTCAGCTCAAGTTAGCTTCAGCGTGATTCCATAATAATTTTCACTTCATAATTTTTAGTGTTTTATCAACACGGAAAAAATGTATCCGTAAAAAAGTCAGGAACTATTAACTAGGTCTCGGATAAGAGAAAAATTCATTGGGTATTGATGTATTTTCGTAAATAATCTGCGAACTTTGAGAAAGAATTGACGAACTCGATGTGAAAATTCTAAAACGGTTCATCACTTTTTTTTACGTGAATAATTACAAAAATATTACGAGTGATTATGAAAAGATTCTAAGAGCACTCACGAGCTTGCCCGACAAATCTGGGAACTGAAAAGTAGGTTCGCCTGTAAATGGCTCGCCCAAACGCGCGGTGCGTGTGTGCGCTCGTATGTGTGCTTCGAGTTCGTCGGATGAGTGGCTAGAAGTTTTATAATACGTATTTTGTTTGGCCTCGATGGCTGCGCGTATTTACGCACTCTTGATTTATGTTTATAAACTGGCGAGTCAGCAATCTTTGAGGGTTCGAATCCCCTGAGTTGTGAATTTATGAATTATATAAATTAAATCGCACAAACAAAATTTTTCCTCTTTATATTTCAGCCCGAAATTTTCAGGAACTGTTCGTAGGAAATTCAAACTGTTCGTAAAAAAACTTCGAAATTTATCCATACATTTCTCATAGAAATAAGGATGTAATGTTTCATTTTTTTATCTCGTATCCGAGACCCAGCTACAAGTTCGTGACCTTTTTACGGATGAATTTTTTCCGTGAACAGTTTCTTTTCTTTGGAACTAAAATCCAGTTTCCGAAAGAATAATCAAGAAATTTAACAACCTCTAAAAGCGGCTTTCGTACGATCATCACTTCTGCACAGTTTGTATATATATAGGAACCACACTTAATTCCATATAATATTTGCTCACTTTCATTAATCATATGTTATCAAAACAATTTTTAAATAAGATTTATTTAAGCATCTGAATGTATTCGCGCATGCGCGGCGGAAAGATATTCGAGATAATATTCCATTATTTTGTTGTCAAAAACGCAGTTTTTCACACAATTTCTCATTTAGAACATACATTGTAAGGACTTGTGTTTATAGCACCATTTCGCTGAAATGCAACCAAAGTATTGAACAGGGTCAATACTATTTAATGCCTTCTACGAAAGACAGGAACTGAGAAAGTCAATGCCAACCAATGCATCGCATTTGAGGGCGCTGCAATATTCAACGCTATTCTATGAGTTTCAATCAACCTCTTCTTAGCAAAAATTATTATAAAAGATAAAAAATAAATAAATAAAAGATTTTTGTACATTGTTCACAGTATCTACTCAATATTTCATTCCAATTTTCATACTTCCAACAATGGCGATAGGGACCTGATCTACTTTGAAATGGCGCTGTGAATTGCTAGGTTGCCGCACTGTCTCTGGACCCTCTGTACGGCAACTATAGGGCGCAACAAAACTTTAATCGCATTAAAAAACGCATTAAAATTAATGCACAATTGAGGCCTCGGCAGAAACAAAGTTGGACCAATAAAAATACTTTTATCTTAAACTATGTTCAAAGTATAACAAAAGACTCCTGTCCAAGGATTTTTTTATATATGTCACAGAATATACACTAGACCCTGGATTCATGCATGGTATCGGGCATGTCTTGCAGTGGCCTTATCATAAATCCAGGGAATCCAAAAGTAACAGCCAGGGCCTTATGAACCATTTCTATTGGATTTTCGACGATTTCTTGTTCTGATATTCATAAGTTTAAACCTTCTTGTCCAAATCAGCTTCTCGAGCTAACACTCTCCTGTACGTTTTGTCAAAGATACCATATTTCTGTAAAACTTATTGTTTTGAGGTACCTGCTTTCACTTGGCCTGCAAGCTCATATTGCCCTTTGAACGTTTAACGCCGAATACACCCAGGCTATGTAAAGCCAGGTTCTAGTGTACGTCGTTGGGCTGAACATTCCAAATGATACCTTGTTGTAATCTCAATAATTCTCGAACACTCGCAGTTTCCTTAATGCGGCTTTTATATTTTAAAGCCACATTTTCTGATCATATAGCTATATGGGAAGGTGATAATTCCAAAGCACGCAGAATGTTTAGTCATAACCAAGTTGCTATCAAAGTATTATGCACCAAAATGAAAGAAATTGAACGACCTGAATATTTATGAAGATTTTTTGACTTATTTTAAATTAAAATTATATGTACTATTTAAGTATCAAATTTTGTTCGATTACAATCAAATTTAGTTTTTGAGAAAACGGAAAAAATTCTTTAAATTAAAAGAAACCGAAAAAGGAAAACTGGATGCTCAAGAAATATGAAATCGCTAAATTTTCGATATTTCTAGGCAACATACGTTAATTTTGAAATTTGAATATAATGGGGTTCGTGATGAAAAAATAATCATAGGTGGCAGCACCGAACATCGTCGATGAGAGACGAAATTCAATATGGGGCTTGGTATACGGTTGCTTACAAATAAATATATGAGGGTAAATAAACTTTAAATATATGGTTAGTGCTTATATACGAAGGTAATTCATACTTTTAGTGGAAATTATACATACAATGGTATATATGGTAAACAATGGTTAACCTAACCCCACTTTTCATGTGACAGACAGAAAAGGATTTATGAACCTTTTACGAATGATACATGATAAATATTGATGAACAAAGTTTGAAATTTATGTAACGCACGCATGATTTACGCGTTTTATCAGCGCCTTTTTAGTTCTGAAAGTAGCCGTTTACAAAACAGGAGTGAATGCGCCTGCGCGCAGTACGATAATGCGTCCATAATACTCCTATGAGTATTATGGGCTCATAATTGTACTGCGTTCATGCGCGTTCGCAGTCGACTGAGTACGATTATGGCCGCGTCAAACTAACCTCAAATTTCAGACGTGATAAACTTGTAAATCGTACCTTGGTTACATAAAGTATCGTGTGTACCAAGAAGTGAAACTTCTTTTGATCCTCGCGTGTTTGCAAAACTCACGCTCGAATAAAAAGACTGTTTCACTCCTACGTACACAATATTGAAATTCATATCGCATTGACAGAAGGTCTAGTGTTCGGCTTGGTGCTGCCACCTACTATTATCTTTGCATCATGAACCACATTGGTAATTAAAAATTATTTTAAAAATGCATTTAGGATTGAAAGTCGTCAATGGACACTAAAATAATGCTCTACACACTTTCCAAACAATCCACTGAAATACAACTGTATTAGTTCTATTGCATTTCTGAAATTCACTTAAATTGCAGACATTCAACACAATTCACGGACGAACTTTTGAACTGAAACTCAGCCAATGGACATTGAATACAAATCACGCCGTTGCAATTGGATGTAAGTTTAACCAGAATTGTCAACTTCATTTCGTAATTATAGTTAATCGATTTCAAATGAATCTTTTTTTGCAGGGCTCAGCAAAAACCTTTCGTACATCGTATTAGTCAAATCGAAACCACGCACAGACATGCATATTTTAGTCAAAGGTTATATAACTATTCATGTTCTGAAAATGTCACTGTTATAAACGAATTTTTTTCCTAGGCTAGAATAGGACCTAAAATACATCCTAATAGGGACGCATTGGTATGGGAAATCGGCCTGGGAAAAATATTTAAAACCGAATCACCAGGATTTTCCCTGGTATCCCACCTTGCCAATCTGAACCTGCCAGAAACACAGAAACGATTGGAAAATTTGAATAGGTCTGGGACCTTAGTGAATCCGAAATCTTAATTGGCAATTTCCAGCAGGGGGAATTGATGAAAATCATTCAAATGTTGAGGCGAGAGGCTAGTCACTGAGAAATCTCAGATTGCCGCCTGAAGTCTTAAGATAACTCTTGGAACTCTTAGAAATATTTCGCCAAGCGTGGAGCATTCATACCACGAAGCATCACACAGTTTGGAAATCTCGGCACTCCCGGAAATCTCAAAGAAATTTTGGAACTTTATACGAATTCGATTGAGACTGCTGCATTAATTGTTTTAAAATTTCCAGATATCGCAGTGAGTAAGCTCCTCGTTTTGAGGTCCGATTCAAATGCGTCATTATGATTCAGAAGGCGATCGCCCAATCCGCTTTCTTAAAAGAAACCAATTCATCAAAACAATCCTTCAATCATTTATTTTTTCCTGGGCTGTACACTATTCGCGATGAGCACGAAAATGCAAAGTATGGCGGCCACTCGACGGAATTCTATAAGCAGGTTCGTCCTGGTTATTTACATTTGAAATACGCAACCCAATTATGATCAATACTTATTTAAAGTAGTGTCCAGCGTAAAGCTGAGTGAAATATTGTGTTTCTATGTTGAATTATAATAACAGGAAGGATTGAAGTTGTAATATGTACTGGCATAGTAGCAATGTAGCAAAAAGGAATTGTGTGTGATGCGTATAGGTTCAAATTCTTGTGTCATATGTGAAAAAATGATCATCAATAATAATTTTGTAAAATCACATGTAAATACTTTTTTTCTTCGTTGCACAACTAAGAAGCACTGCACCTGCTTTTAAAACTGAATACCCGTATCCTTGAACTTAATATCACAATAAAATTAAATCATTTCACCCCAAACAAAAAATTTCCAACATTAATACTAAAAATTCTGGTTAGAAAATTAATATATTTTTAAATACGACACAAGAACCTAACCTAGCAGCACCTTCACAACATTCTTTTTTTTTTGCTACTCTGCCAATGCATATTACGATCTGAATACTTACCCAATCATATGGTCACGATTGCAGCGAGGAGCTACTCACTAGGAAATGTGAAAACTATTAATGCGGCAGGCTCAATCGAATTCGTATAGAGAGTTCCTAGTTTCTTTGAGATTGTCGGGAGTTCCGAGATTTCCAAAACCTTTCGCGATCGAGACTCCAGGAGAAATCAGACACAGTGTGCATCACGAAGGTTTGAATGCTTTTGTTGTGTGAATGCTCCACACTCGGCGAAAAATATCTAAGAGTTCCTCAAAGTTCTCCTCAGACTTCCAACGCGGCAATCTGAGATTTATCAGTGACTAACCCCTCGGCTTGTAGCGCCTCTGTAGGTCGTGCTCACCGCAAATAAAATTGAGAGAGAAATGATATTGATTCAAATGAATATTCAACGAAACAATAAAGATTAATTTCGGTTAAACAGTAATGCTATTAATTCTATAATATATAAACTGTTAGCAATTTTTATAGCGATTTTACTATATATGTAATGGAAGTAATATGTATAAGACGTGTAGGTGAAACTTTTTCCGAAAAAAGTAAGCTGCAGGTGAAAATTCCAGATACGAAAAATAATGTCTAGGTTAGTTTTGTATTTCTTTCATTTATTCGAATAATACCCGGGCTCCCCGGAGTGTTATCGATACTGAGAAGTTAGTAGTATAAACAGAATTAATAAGTATACAAAAATTACGCTCAACTTTTACTAGTGGCATTTTTTTTTTTTTTTTGGGGTTATGGGGAATTACGCGTCACTAACCGGTACTGAGGGCCCAAGTATCAGAGTACCCGGTTAGAGTTTCTATCACTGAAAATTATATATTTAGTTGAATTATGAAAATTACTTGAGCCATAAACTATAAAATTTGGAAATTAAATTTTTTAAATTATTTCTACACATGTGTTGTAATTTAAGATTATTATTCCTGAATTGTAAATTTGCCATAAAAAAGTATAGTAAAAGTGTGGCAAGATTATAAACATTTTCAACAGTTTACATGTGAATCAATAAGATATTTTTTAATGAAGGCGATAGTGTGGAGCATTAGTTCAATAGTATTTTTCTCAGTGTATGTCTTCCATTTTGTCCGATGCAACAGGATTCGAGAAAAATTGACGCTGGCGCCATCTAGATTTCGGACACTGAAGGTCTTCATACCTCTGCCGGTGTTCACAGTTAACAACATTTTTATATAGGGCACCATTACGCTTCATATCGAACAAATAACTGAGCCTTAAAACTTATAACACAATAATATACCTCATGTTTCAATTCAGATCCTCACATATTAATCACATTTTGTCACGAAACACTTTCTGCAGTTTTAAGTCTCTTGAAATCTTCACATAACGGAAAGTACCAAATAGAACTATTATTACACTCAACAGCACTAAGAAAAATTCACTTTTATGTTCACACTGTAGCTGAAAGAAGATTAAACCGACAAACACACATATATTATATATAAAATTGATGAAAACTGACGAATTATATAAGTTTCATGTTCGAAGTACATAGTAGCACTTTGATGTAAAAGTCATTTCAAGTTTTTTTCAATTTGGAGTGTCTATTTGTACCACAAGAACCTAGTTATTCATATAGAAATTTCGACGAGACACTAGCGTATCCTGCGGGAAAAATTCCTGTGGGCTGGTAATATTTTAAGCAATTTGGACAGTTTGACTTGCATGATTGGGCCGCTTACTGATTCTCAACCATTTGTTTGAACCTTTTTTCCCAGACCGATTTTCTATCCCAACTCGGCCCTGGTCATTAACGTGTAGAAATTAAGAAAGTGTTCAGACATTTATCACCACAGGGTATGAATATTAAAAGACAAATCTACAAATTGCTACAATAAAATGTGTCACCAATTCCTTACACTATTGAATTTTCACGAACTGTTCATTAACTGGACTTCAATTTCTATAATTCTTAAAAAGAAGTAGAATGTGTTTAAACTTCCCGAAGCTCACTGTGGGATTAAAACCGTATTTAAGGGACACACTACTGTTTCAGACAAAAATGAATTGAATCGTACCTAAAAACGGGGCTAGGCGGGTCAGTGTGGGGTAAAGTGGGACAACCGCAATTCTCTACTGCATGATTTGATATTGCTTTTTCTGGATCAAAAATGGGCGTCCCGCTTTACCTCACATGTCCCGCTAAGTCTGGTTTTACGGAATATGACCAACAATGAGATTGTTTGGGTATTCAACAAGTTTCAAATTCTACTAATTGAAAGCTCTCTACCGGATACAGCGACCGCAACAAGATCGACTTAATCATTTCGGATTCCTATATCCCCCAAAAAAATGAAAAAAGTTGTGCTAATGAGATGTTCGAAGAAATGAACAACCAGGATTTTTATACACTTTACGCTTCAGTTTCATAAGATTAAAGAAGCTTACAGCATTTAATGTAGTGAGAAGTAATTATGGCTTGTCATTTGCATTTTCATTCTGAATGACACGTGCTGCCCTCGTTATAAACTAAGATGCGGCTCCAACCAGCGCTCCTAGCGAGGGCCCGGAGCAGTACTGCACATGCGTCAATGAGAGTTTGACGCATGCGCAGTAAGTAGTGCACCAAGCCATCGTTGGGGGCACTCGCTCCAACTGTAACTGAACATTTTCGCCGAGAACATCTGGTGGCCATAGCAGTACGGGATAAATCATTGACTCCCTTACCTCTATGGCCACCAGATGCTTTTCTCAGCTAAAATCTGTAGCACTTATGATTTATATGCATGCTTCAGTGTTGTTACAAACAAAAATGCGACAAATTTTACGACGGAGGAATGGAATGCACTTAATGTTTAAAAAGTGGATAAACCAAGAAGGGGAAAATAAATAAAAAATACATAAAAGTGTAAATAATACTTCTAGTATTTTGACCATTTTTCCCTTTATAATATAATCGTTTTTTAAAATCATTATACCCCATTTTGTATACTTGCCACATTCTTTGAATTAATATAAAACAAAAATTTCAACTATAGGGGCGGTTAACTGTTGGCGCTAGTGTCGGCTATGCTTCGGCCATTGTATCAAACTCGGCACCAATATTGATTTCCCATTTTGTTTCGGGTGAAAATCACTACTGTTTTCTCTTGTCTCCAAATTCAGTTCCCCGAAAAATTTTGTAGTTGGATTTTGCTGCAAACTGATTTATAGAATTTACGACCAAAATTACCGCCTATTCTTCATGTCACTTTTTGACGTTAAGAAAAGTCGAATATATATTTAAACGAGGGGTTAATTCCAACGAGTAAATTGAGTAATTCAACATTGGAAGCCATCTTTCCTTCACGGCAAACGATGCGTCATGAATTTCCAAGATATAGAACAAAAACATTCCTCACACCTGGCTGTTTGCATTCGTAATGTTGACATCTAGTAAGATAATTTCTTGCAGTATCTTCACTTTAAAGTTAAATTCACTTCTCACAAATCTACCGCGTTTACATAGAGCAGTGACGCATCAACCAACGTAAGACGCCATTTTGGGATAAACAAAATTCTTTTGGGTGATAAGAACAAAGTAGCAACGATTTCGCTTGAATTTGGTCTAGTGCCAATGCAGGGTATGTAGAGAAGTGTTATGTATATCTTAAATGTACTCTACAAAATCACGGATAATGATAATTAATAACTGTAATATCAGACGGATTACTTATACATTCACGAAAAACGATGTCATATCTAAACATATTTCATGTTCTTCCCTTTTCCCAAAACATGCATATTTACCTAATTTTAATTATTTAAAAAGAATAAAATAAAAAAATGTACCTTTCGAATAATTTTATGCTCAGAAGACTGTCAAAATGTGTTCAGCTCTCAATCGATGTCCATTCACGACCACGACTATCACACAACTGAGTACGCAGAAAAGAAAAATCCAAGATGGCGATCAACGCGATGTTGAAATCTGACTAGTTTTATTTTGGCTAAACCATTAACTAATTTTCTTACCTTTAATTATTGCAATGCAGCACAATGAGGATTTTATTAAAACCAAAATATTTATTCTTTTGTTTACCCAGTAGAATTTTGTTTAAATAAATAGAAAAAGTAGTTTCATGAAGAAAAAAAGTATACTAGTGTCAGCTTCTTACGGAAGTTGCGCACGCAACGCTAAATGGGCGTTGGCCAACCAATGGGTGCACATAAGAGAAGATATATCACAGCCGCCATTTTGTGAAGGACCTTAGAACTACGAAATGAACGAAACTTTTACGTAAGATATCAGTAATTACATAACTGCCAAACCCATTCTGCTAGTTTTCTTATTTAAAATATATTTTTCATGACATCAGCTCGTTATTTTTAAACATCTGCATTTTGGACTTAAAATTTTAAAAGCTTGAACTCGAGAATTGATATTCTCAAACGGTGCTCAAATGTAACCAAAAATCGCATAAACAGGATCCTTTGGAGGCTTTACGTACCGCGTCTTATATGAGGAATGACTTAACACTATTCACAATCCACTTTACAACACTCGAGGCGTGTTTTGACAAAGAGAAACGCATTTCTACTTCGCATCCCTTGTAGGACAGCATTCATCCGTGGTGTGGTGGTTGTTGCGACGTAAATGGCGACCCAAAAGGCGTATTGTTGCACTACTCATTTGAAGATTCCGCGAGTTCTAAACATCTTATCAATATGTCGCTTGTCCTACTTCAACCGTCTCGCGAAATGTGTACGAACAACTTAAACTAAATGCTAGTAATTGTACTGGAATTCGATACGTTCAGTGTATCCTCAAGAATAAAACAAATGTCGTCTGCGCCGGTTCTACTTCGCGGACTTCACCACTAGCGTGCCTTAACTGCGTTACTCGGCCGTGTCTCCCTCCACCCGGAACTCGACATTGGCAGGCCTCGTGCAGCACCGCCAACCGAACACTGCGCAACAGGAAGTCGTTCAACCGCCATATTGGCAACCACCACAGAGATCAGTGACATGCGTAGAGGGATAAACGGTGGCAACCAGAACGAATTTTATCACACTGCGATCCTTACGTATTATGTTGTTTGTATTATACACTCTTTGAACGTGGTAGGGCGGACAGTGGGGTTTCGTTCTAGAAACTGCTAGAGACGTTAATTGTGTTCTGTTCATTTTCGTCGATGGAAAGTAATACAATAATGAAATCTAATAATGAAATTGGTAAAAACTGACATTTTGAGGTTGACTACGATTCGACATGTCTGATGATCAATCTGCGAAAATGAGTCACGCGAAGATAAGGAAGTCGTAAAGTTTTAATTATGAAAATGGAACGTTTAGAATTAGGATATTTGTACAGAAAGATTTAAGCTTTAATTTAAAATTTCAATATTTGCATTTGCATCGTACAGCTCGTTCAGATTACACCCCAGCGATATACTCGTCCAATTAGTCTTACTGAACATTCTGTATTATTATTTACATAAATGGAAAATATCAAGTTTGAGTGCATTTTTTTTTATTTGGAAGGGAAACTTATTATTCCCGGGTATAGTTCGTAGATAAAGATATATAATCTAACTTTATTCCAAATTTCAGCCGCCATTTTTTTCTCAAAAGTCGAAATCATTTTTTTGAAATTTTTAAAGTAAATTTTGTACATGTTTATAAATAATTGGAAAAATTGGGACTTCTTATTTTTAGTTTTTTAATTTCCTACCTTGATGATTATTTTTTTACAAATGAATCGTTAATTTCAGAATCGAACATGGCGGCAATCTGTCAGTTACAATTTTCTAAAGTGAATTAATTTTTCAAGCCTTTTTACGAGTATTTCTGTTATATCGAAGTATCTTATCTGGAGATCGATAATTATACTTAATTATTATTTTAATATTAATCATTTGAAACACTTGAGTTGAGATGGAACGTTGAGACGAATTGTAAACATTCTCAAATTTTGGCTAGAGAAAAATCTGGAATGTTCGTAGAGTGTACGCCGTGAACGTGGAATACGGTCTTACGGGTGTATTACTACTGTAATCAAGTTTGATACAAACGTCTTATATAATTCAGAAGTGACCAAATATAGTTTTCCCAGCTCATGCTTCGATATTGAAAATTTCTTACACCTATTTTAATTCATTTTAATTGAAGTCCAGCTACTGTATAGAAGCCTTTATCATTTTGTGACATACACACACGCAGTCACACATATTCTCAACTCGGAAGTTCCCGTTAGTATTTATATTTCTACTTTTTTACCTTCTTAATCATGCAGCAATTAAATCTAGGAAACAATATATGTTTAAAATTATTTAACTACGATTGGGCCATTTCATTTTGCAATGAAATTTCTTGTATTATTGCTCAGAAAGGTGATTGAACTTTGCAATTGATCGTTACCATGGTAAGCTCTTGATTCTGATTGGTTCATTCTAAGCATTTGTCAAATGGTATCTTGTGATTATTAAAGCTCAAGGTTAAGAATTTCTTGTCAATATTTAGTTTCCTTATAAACAAATACTATTTATTCTCGTACTTTTCTCTTAACCCTCACAGATTTCGTTTTCTGACGAAATTCAGTGCTCCAAGGTCGTACCTTAAATCCAACTTTAGTAGGTGCAGAGATGTGAGTTCTTTCGACAGGTGAGTACCCCTTTTTACAGAACATTTTCTTGGGATTTTTAGTAATGTTGGCTAGAAATTAATCTTGTGTATGTTTTTCTTTTTGAAACTAATGTAAAAATGTTTTGCGGACATGGAAAAATAAATGGCCTAAGGGACTCTCTTGTTACGCTCCTGAACTTTGGCTCAATACTGGATATCCAGCGGTCGCAGTTTGACAGGTTTCAGCAGGCAGGGAAGAGGGTAGCATGTCTCGTGCATTGTACTCTAGGGAAGAGTTGTCTTTCGCTTCCACGTCTCTGACTTCAATTCGCGGTCTCAAAATAATACAATTGTGCAAATAAATCTCTTATTTCTGTACTATATGTTACAGAGAATAAAATTATATCAAAGTACAGTATTATACCCTGTAATTTGTCTCTCAGCTATTATTTCGACATTCGTTTCAGTACATTCGCGGAACTGGAATCTCATAAGACGTATCAGATACTCATTATCTGCACTCAGAATGGTATTATTGTATACCCTCAAGAGTTACCAAGTGAATGTCAAGCGTAAAAGTCAGACTAACATTTTGCTTTTCCATGTAATGCTTGTTTTTGAAGCGATTCAAAATGGCGATTCTGGAATTCTAGTGGTTAAATTTATACGAGGGAAGTGAGTGAATTTCTTCATTGGCAAACGTGAACAAGACCAGATAAGACAGTTTTTAATCATAAATCGAGAGCTCTGGCTTCCTGCTCCAGCTGTTTAAAATGATGTTTTTGAGACTACTGTTGTAACCTTGTAATCTAAAACCATAACGGCCTTTTTGTTTGCTTCGAGCAGATAAGGAACTGACATCTGCCAGAATGTTAAATGATTCATTCTGGGGTTTATAAACGTTGTAAAAAATGTTCGTTTGGGTTTTCAATTCAATATAGTGTCGGAAAAGTTTTGTCAGTTTTATGAAAGGGTAAAGTGTCTGACTTTGAATGCATATATTTCTGTTTCTAACCTTTGGACCACCTTGGGCAAATATATTTTGACAATCTAATCAATAATGAGCTTTGTGATATTCTAATTTTAGAGGCACCTTTTAACCCACGCTTGCAAAAAGTATTGATATTTCATGCGAATACATAACTCGAAAAGAAAATTCTATTCTGAACCGGATTCCACGTCAAATTATATTTCTAAAAATCTAATTCCGTATACAAAATTAGTTACGGTTCTTTGGTATTTTCGATTTTATTCGTAATTTTCAGCTTTGAAAATAACAATCTTTTCTTTTAAGGCCATGTGATACTATAACCTCCAAATAAATTTTATCGGTAGCTTTTTCGCTATCCTGTCCACATGAAATGAGATACCGCGATGCGAATTTGGATAATTAAATAAAACGCACAAAGGAAGGTTTATCTACGAATACATTTTTATAATTACAGCCAAAATAAATTGGGAAAATATTTTGTTTCTATTCAAAAACATTTAGCACTTGAGAAAAGCCCACGTGCCTTTTATTTAACGAACTCTCCTCTACCGTCACGGAATTTTCCCGAAGACCCCCTTTTCCAGCTCGTCCAATGCTAGTGATAGGGAAAATTTTGGTAACACTAGTCGGGGGTCTTTCACACGATTGCAGATCCGCAGGTTACATGCAGAAAGTCCAGAAGAGTGAAAGAGATGGAGAACAGCCTGTCTCTTTCACTCTTGTGAACTTTCTGCATGCAATCGTGTGAAAGCGACCTCAGTGTCTACTTAATTACGCAAATTTTCATCTCTGTATTTCATTTTGTGTAGACAGGAGGATGGCGAAAAAATGGTCGGTAAAATTATTTTGAGGTTACTCTAGGGTTATCAGATGGGTCTCGTGAAAAATCAGCATAGGTCCGCCTGCCCCCTCGCCCCTCACACACAGTGCAAGTAGGTAGCCAAACGCCATTAAACAAAAATTAATCCGATTCGACGAATCAGGCAAATAAACATTGATCATGTCAAACAGTAAAATAGACGAAATAGTACTGAGCTGAGTCAGCCTGAAATTAGTAAAAGATTAATTACCATTTCTTATTTGACATTCTGTTACCGGGAAAAATATTTTCAAAACGCATGTAAAAAACGAAAATATGTAAAAAAAAATGCAAAAAATCTCCGTTTCGGGTAAAAATCAGCACATCAGCGCCAAGGGTAAAAAATCTGCACATTTGCTGACAAATCAGCGCGCCTGGTAATCCTAGGTTACTCTATCACATGGCCTTAGTATTCATCTACGGTTTACTCGATCCATACTTTTAATGATGAAGTATTGAAATGTAAGTATCCAGGTAAGAAGGAGAATATCGGAAGGCATTGGAACGTTTGAATGCACTTCGGTAACATTTTCAGCAAGCATGTATTTTTTGAACGGTCCCTTTCATCGTGCACCTGTCCCCCAAACCTCCTTTCGTTCTTATTCAATTTATTTAATCATCATATTTCCATTTAAAGGTACATTTTATGTGTTAAAGAGAGCATTCTGTACTTGAAAATGCTTACTGAGGGTAACCTTTATTGTACTGAGAATTCCTTTTTTTGTTATATAAGTTTCATGGGAGCAATAATAAAATATTTGGTGTTAAGCCTTTTTTGTATATTAGTGCTAACGATAGTAATGATTAAACAAAATGTGGAGCACAATACTTATATCACACAGAAAGAAATCCCGGCACAATATATATTTTCTTCACAATACTTGAAAAATATTGGCGTACCTCGTTGACAGCCCCTGCTCCCTTATGGCATTCACCTATATTATTATTAGTTTCATTTCGGAAGGCCCCACTTACGCGAGTCACTTCTACTCTCAACTGCCAGTGAAAAAAAACGGTACGTATATTCAAAGAAAGCTTATTTTATTGCACAAAAGGCAGCGCAGGACTCATCCAAATAAAAAATTTGGATTCAAGAATACGTCATATTACTTAACTTTAATCGACGATATCTTGGGAAAAAAATCACAGCAATTATTTGATATTTTGACTGCGCATAGCAATTTTGTACAAAAAAAGTCAGGAATCGTCACAAATGGTCAGAATTTCTAACGATTTCTGAACATCCTGACGAGTCTGAGTATTTCTGAAGATATGCTAATTCGCATCTTATCAGGTACACTGTTAAAAATGTTTGCAATTTTAATATACATTTAATATACATTTGTATATTAAATCTAAAACCTAGGTATACGGAATCGCCATTAAGAGACTATGTTATTAAATTTCATATACCGCATATTGATCATTTATCAGAAAAGTCCGATATTTGCACTTTACAAAAATTAAAAATAATTCTGGCAGTAATTTTCAATTATAAATGATCAAAAAGAATATTTTCTCCTAGATGAATGTAAACTACACTGGTTTTTCAGAGACAAGTTCAATTAAACAAATAATTAAGAAACCTAACCTCCAAGCATCTGTGCTCACGTTAAAATTCTAACGTTCGCAGCGAATTTTAGGAATAATTCCACCCGTACGTTGGACTTTAATTGTAAGTAAGAATTTAGTCGACGAATGTAAGGTTATTGCTTTAGTTTTTAAAATTTGACAAGATCTGAAGGTATCAAAGAACTTGTTGTTTTCACGCATTCTGTTTTACCGACTTTAATATACATGTATATTAATTTTACAACATGATGGTATATTAAAATTAATGTACGGTATGTGCAAATGACTTTACTCACATGTATATTAAATTTCGATCAGATTTTTTTAACAGTGTAGCTCATCGGCTAGGACCGCAGGTAGGCTAACACAAAAGGATTAAAAATACATTTTTTTCAATGTTGCATATACAGATTCAAAATTTAGAAATTCAGAATCTACGGGTTTCGACGATTCCAGATATCTAAAAATTTGCATACAAAATTTAAAATTAGGATAAATATAATGTATCTTGTAAAGAGAAAGAGATACGTGAAAACGAACAAAATATTCAGATTCACCTTTAGAGTCATTTAGTATATAAATATTTATAATTAAATATAAGTGAAAAGAGAATATGCATAAATAAATTAATAATATGAATAACCTGGGAAATATAAAAGGGATTAGGTTTTATGGCATTCTATTCTTGGACCCCTAATAAAAGGATTATCCTTCGAACCCAAGCTCTGACGAATTCTGAACATTTTGTCATGAGTTCTGACTTTTTTTCTGACGATTCCTGACTTTTTTTTAGTAGGGATACATATATCGAGTTTTAATTTATTGCAATGCGTACTTAAAGTATCAAAAAATTGCTGTGATTTTTTTCGAATTTTTAAAATGTTTTTTTGCGATGATATCGTGGATTAAAGTTAAATAATAACGATCAAACACGAAGATTCCACTTTTTTACCATTCGCATGCCATATTCTTGAAAATAAATGTTTTATTTGGATGAGTCCAACGTGACTGCAATAAAATAAGGTTTCTTTTAAATTGGATGCCGTGTTTTGTGATTTTTTTCACTGAGTAGTTGAGAATAGAAGTGACTCGCGTAAGTGGAGCCTTCGGAAATAAAACGCATAGTAGGCATTTGCACTTATGTCTTCAAACCAATATGACGTCCGATATCTACACTGTTAAAAATGTTTGCAATTTTAATATAGATTTACGATACATTTGTATAGTAAATCTAAAAACTCGATCTATGAAATAGCAATTAAGAGGCTGCATAGTAAATTTCATATACATGTATATTGGTCAACTCTTAGAAAAGTCAGATAAATTCACTTTAAACAAATTAAAATTAATTTTGGCAGTAATCGTCAATTCCAAATAATAAAGCATGATATTTTTTTTTAGTTAAACATAAATTATGCTGGGTTTTAAGTGGAAAAGTTCAATTAAGCGAATAATTAAGACACCTAACCTAAAAGCAGCGGTTTTTTTGTTAAAATTCTGACATTTACAGTGAATTTTGAAGAAAATCTCACCTGTACGTTGCAGTTTGATTAAAAATATGAATTTAGACGATCAATTGTAGGTTATTACTTTAGTTTTAAATATTTGACAAGATTTGTGTGCATCAAAGAACTTTCAACTTTCACGCACTCTGTTTTACTATACATGTATATTAATTTTACAAGATGATGGTATATTAAATTTACTACACGTATATGCATATTGCTTCCATTACATTTATAGTAAAATCGCTATAGAAATTTCTAACAGTGTAGAGGCTAGAGGGACAACAGTGATACAAAGTAAATGTAACTTTATTTATTTAATATCTTCATAAAAAATAATTTCTCACCGTAAGTGTAATGAAATAATAAAATTTATATTAACAAAATTATCGATTTCATTAGATATGGTACTTTAAAAATAAAAATAAATTTCCAAATACACTTACGGCGTGAAATTATTTGTTACGAAGATTAAAAAGAAATAAAGTTAAGCACCATACACTTGGTACCATTGTTGTCCATAGGGCGACCCTATTGGAACTGAAAAATCCTCATTTTGATATTAAAAGGCATTGAAATTGCATATATTTACATAAATATTTTTAATCTTTAGAAGAACATTAAACAGCATTTAACTTATAAGGTCGTCGAATAGCATTCAATATGGCATTACAAAAAAGCCACGTTTATGCCTTGATTTTTGTGTGGAATCAAAATGATAAAAACGAAACCAATCGAATGACTCGTAGATAGAGAGAAAAGTCTATGAATACCTCAGCGATTTTCATTAAATAATAGAATTCGGTGAAGATTTTCTGAAACTGACAACGCAAGGTTCGTAATATTGCATTGAAAGGTTGAGGCAAAGGTTCGTTCTACCAAGATAATGTCCGCTTGTCAGGGAATATTGCACGGTAATATTCAGGACAGTTTGAGACATTTATTGAACTTAATTCGATGCGCAGTAGTATTCTCTGGCACCTACGGCTATGCAGTAGTTTTTTTGCCCTCCTAGAATACGGCGGGACATACATACAATGTTTACTTTCCATACTTACAAAAAAAAATTAAATTTTTTTTCTGTAAATATGGAAATTAATCATTCCAAACTGTCCTCAACATTGTGCCGTGCAATATTCTCTGACAAGCGGACATTTTCTTGGTTGAACGAACCTTCCTGAACTTTTCAGTGCAATATGCCGAACCTTACAGTGCCAGTTTCTGGAAATCTTCACCGAATTTTTTGTGCTATCTGGGATGGTCAAATAATTTTTAAGAAAAGGATTCAAGCAAATAATTGAAAAATTATAGTGTAAAGTCTAACAGATTTTATGACGGTAAACGACTTTCCGAGGGGCCGTTCACTCTAGAATCGATTCTACGTGAGCATAATTATTCCGTCAATTAGATCACGATTCCTGTGATTCCACACATGAAGCATAATCCGGTTTGATTCTGAGCGTAAGAAAAGAAAAGAATCGAATCCAAACTCAGAAGATCGCACAGGGATCATTCTGACAGTTGCGCGCATTGAGTTGCATCAGTACGACTGATTTCTGTTGATTCCGCCTGAGTCCAGCTGATTCTTCGTTGATTCTTCATCGATTCCTTCGTTGATTCTTCATCGATTCCTTCGTTGATTCTTCATCGATTCCTTCGTTTCTCGACCACACTAGGGGAGCGTTTACATATTACGTAGCATTAAAAGTGGGAGGACGGGGTTCGTGTTTCGTTACGATCTGTTATGTGGGGGGGGGGGGTATTTTTAACC
>CAKNYM010052657.1:344744-355750 GCA_932195095.1 Andricus curvator
GTGGGGGGGGGGTATTTTTAACCCGATTACATAACATGTTTAATTGCATGTATTTCTCAGGGTGGCCTGCTGGACTGGGAAACCCAGAAATGACCGGGAATTTTTTGGAGACTAGGAAAAAGGGGGAAAAGACAGTGAATTTATTTTGTGACTGGGAATTTTACAAATTTTTAAAAGAAAAATCTAACCATTCAATTGAAATAACACGAACTTCATGTCACATGATATATCATGAAATTGAAAATAAGTTTGATTTTAACTTTTTTTTTAAACGTTAAGTTCAATTGTTGACTTTTTCAATTATGAAACCATTTTATGATATATATTATGGAGCATTTTTAAAATGCAGTTTTGAAGACTTAAACAATACAGAATGAACAGCGTTTGAAATTAATATTTGTTGACAAAAAACTTCTGTAAATAAAAACTAATTAACAATTTAAAAAATGGAACTGTAGTTCAAGAATTCGAGATTTAATTGCATTCTTAATATTTTTTAACATTGAATAATTTACAGGTATGAACGTTATAAATTTGAACTATTTCCATTTAACTTAGTAGGTAAATAAATATAAACGTCCGATTGAAAATTTATCAACTACTTTTAACACTTTTATTAAATTAAAAATAATATTCAAATATTGTTTCAGTCTAAAATATTCCATTTTTAACCCATTCGAACTGAAATTTTTTAATTAAAGAAAATAACAATTTTTCAGTGACTTAATACTTTTTGACTGTTCATTAAAAATAAACAATTATAAAAATAGAATATTCATAACTAAACAATTTGAAACTGAATTGTTTGAAACCGAAAGCCTTGAATCTTTAAAATTTCACAGAGATAAACTTAAACTTTGAACGTCACAATGTTAATTTGAATTCTTCTATTTAAAAAACATTCTATTTTAAAGTAAAATTGTGTAATTTTAATGTACAAAATAGTTAATCAATTATTTGAAACAGAATATAGATTTTTCAAGATTTTCAAAATAAAATTTAGAAGCTTGTTAAGGAGTTTCAAAGATTTTCAGGTAATAAAAAAATTGTCCTAAATTCCTGGGAAAATTTAAAATTATTTTTTATTTTGAAAAATTAATTTTAACAGAAAATGTTTGGAAAGACTTTAAAACAAAAACAAATTTTAATGAAAACATGACAATTAAACAATTATTACTTCAGAAAAAATCGAATAAGTTCAAGAGATAATTAGAAGTTTCAAAAAGATTAAAAAGTAATTGAAAATATGATCATATCAGCTGAGAAGCAATACAGCTTTACGGACTCCTCGTACGTGTAGCCTCCCTGTAAAAAGGAGAGCATTGAAGTAGATTATATGGCATTGAAAAAATCGTACACTACTTTAATGCCTATAAATCCAAACAAATTCCGTTTTTGTCCGAATGCGCTTCATGGCATTAGACAGTTTTCGTTCGAATCATTTTGAATGACACAAAAAACTTATGGCATTAAAGTGGCTTCTTTGTGATGCCGCTGATTTAATGCCATTAAATGCACTTGAATGACCGTATCAGTTTAATGCCATGCAATACCTTCAGCGATCGAAGGCATAGAATGGAACTAATGCCGTTCAATGCTGTTGAATTACCAAATAAGTCGAATGCCATTTAATGATTTTTCCGACCGGATATATCGAATACAATCAATGCATTCGAATTCCGTTAAATCAACATTCGGACAAAAACGGAATTTGTGTTGATTTATAGGCATTAAAGTGTACAATTTTTTCAATGCCATATAATCCACTTTAATGCTCTCCTTTTTACAGGGCTGCGTTCGACACTGCGCACTTGACGTGTTTTAACGCGTTGATCAACTCGCCCGAGTCTGCACGGAATCGTAGCGATTCCGAGTGATCATTGGCGATTCTCACTGATTCCCGGTGTTTCTTCTGAATCTTACTGATGAACGCATGTTTCAAACTTTCAGAATCGATCTCTAAGATTCTACCGAATCAAGCTGATTCCCACATATTTCTGAAAAATCTTTTGACGAGTGACTGATTCTGAATCGATTCTAAGTGAGGAAAATCACTGATTCCTCCAGTGAACGGCCCCTCGCGACTTTCTATATATTTTTTGAAAGATAATTTAGAAAATAAGTAATCGAAGAATTTCGATCCGGGCTTATAAAATTTCCTAGACAGTCAACGAAAACTAGAAATTCGCAGTGAACGTTTTTCATAGCACAGCGCATGTCACGTATCTACCGTCACGCCCGTCTGTTACGTTGTTTACCTCCCTAGTAACCACTAGGCAATAATAATTCACTAATACTGTAATAACGAAAACTAATAATTATAATAAGAAATTATTATTCCTTTGTACTAGTAACACCTTGCTAATGCTTGTTTGTTTCTAGCAACCGCACAAGCACTTTAAATGAAACATCATATATTTTAGGAGATAGTATGAGATTGAGCGAGTTCGTTCTGAAATTTTGTTAAATTGCTATACGATTCAAACTGAAAGCTTTTGAGTTTCAAGCGATTTTAATTGTTTTTCAATTGAGGCTCCGGATGTAATAAGGGGATATCCAAATTTCAAAGTTCAGAAATTTCTATTTTTTAAAATACGGGTTTGTAGAGAATGACAAAATTGAACTTTTACCTATTTGAAGCCCCCCCCCTCCCCTATGAACATTTTTAATAATGAAATTAAAAAAGTGAAAAAATGTCCTCAAATGCAATTAATCTTTAAAACACAAATCGTCATAACTCAGCCAAAAATACTTGAAAACAGTTGTCTATAATGTTGGATATTAATTTTGGCTTTAGGGTCAGAATAAATACTTTATAATGTTGGATGTTAATTTCGGCTTTAGGGTCAGAATAAATACTTTATAATGTTGGATGTTAATTTTGGCTTTAGGGTCAGAATAAATACTTCAATTAATTTTTAATTGAACCAAACGTTTCGACGCATAATGGTGGTCCTCATCATCAGTGGTTAATTTTTATTCTGGAAAAGACAGTTACACAAAATATTTATAAGGGACGCAGTGTAAGAATGTAGTTTAAATATGAAAATTATTTCAAATTTGTTTTAGTACAGTCTTGAATGTCTTTGGTAATGTTTGCATAAATTTACAATGTGTTTTGACCTTACAATAATTGGATAAATTAATAAAATTTGTAATATAATCTAAAAAAATGTGTTGTCCTTACAATAATTGGACAAAATTAATAAAATAAAATTTGTAATATAATATAAGGCTGAGATTTTATCCAAATTTGAAATTCGAATTGTAATTGAAATTGGACAGATTTTTGTCAACTAACCCTGTGAAAATTCCAGTGCGTATGCATTCTGACAGACTGAAATGTGGAGCAGTTCCGTTTGGACGTCTATATTTCGTTTGAAAAATGCATGAAAATTGATGCCTTGGTTAGTTGTAAGGAGAGGATAAGTGGACCTTTTTTGAAGACAGCGGGCTAAGGAGTAAGTTGGTGTATTGGACAGGAAGGGACAGCTATAAAAATGTGACAGAAACCACTCTTCGATACATATACATAATGTTAAAGGAAAGTTATTTGTTGTCGATTTTAATTTCATTTTACTAAGTTATTTTTATTTTATTTTACTAAGTTATTTTGTTATTAATAAAATATCTTACAACAAATTTTTTTTAAGTTATCTTGTTATCCATAAAATATGTTACCAACAAACAAATTTTTTGATTCAACCAAATCATTATGTAAGTGTAGAAAAGTAATCTTATTAATTAAAACTTCATCTTTTTTGGTTCAAAATTCATTTCTTTGGTTGAAAATTTAATTTTTTGTTGAAAATTCGTTTTTTTTTGTTTAAACATTTTTCAAGGTGGAAATTAACTATTTTTAAACATTGTATTGAAAAAATTTTGTTGGTTGTTTCAACCAAATCGTATTCTGAGTGTAGAAAAGTAATCTTATTAGTTGAAATTGCATCTTTTTGGTTCAAATTTCATTTCTTTGGTTGAAATTTTAACTATTTTGTTGAATATTCGCTTTTTCAAACATTTTTTAAGTGAAAATTTAATTATATTTTTGGTATGTTGTCTTTTATCTAAATGTAGAAAAGTAATCTTATTAATTGAAACTTCATCTTTTTTGGTTCAAATTCATTTCTATGGTTGAAAATTTAACTTTTTGTTGACAATTCGTTTTTTTGTTTGTTTAAAAACATTTTTCAAGTGAAATTCTAACTATTATATTTTGGTATGTTATCTTTTATACTCAAGGTTAAAATTTGCTGTTTTCTAAAAGAGGGAAATAAAATGTTGACAAGTTCTCCGTATCCGTCTTTTGATTGATTGCTGACGGATTGCTGACTATATGAGCCATTTCTAAAATCATTCTTTTGCTGTCCATTTGTTTGGGGGTTTGTAAACGACTTCTGTGTGTTCTGTTATGCGTGTGTGTAGCGGTCGTTTTGTGGTGCCTAGCATACTGCCTCGCAGTAAATGCAGGGGGTGCTGTAGACAACATTTGACGTTTTTTCTTTCGGAATTGGATCCTTTTTTGATTTGAAAATTGGTTTGAGGTCATTAACATTACGGAAGGCTATTTTTATATTAAAGGGTTTGAGAATGCTAGACATTTTTTCTGACAAAGAAGTGTCCAAATTTAGATGGTCAGTTTGATCTTTTAACTGCGTATATATATACCAAGTTTCATGCAGTTTCAATAATATTCGTCTGAGTTCTAACAAATCATGGTTTAAAAAATAATTGAATTTAGGAAGAAATTTATTTCACTTTTTAAGGGGTCATTCTACTATCTCACTTTTGAAAAATCGATTTTTTTTCTTCACATTTTTCGATAGGTTATATATTCAGAAATATCTTATCAAATTTTCACACAGAAATTCGGGGTCTTTCTATACTTTTGAGAGCTTGGAGCAAAAGCGCGTAGAGAGCTGAGTGCTTGTAAACATCGTAGCATTGTTTCATTTTGTGCAGTTTCATTTAGTGAAAATGTTAGATATAAAGTGAAAAAGACTATCAAATCAGGAGGATTCATTCAAACAAGCAGAAGGAATATTATATGGAGCAGAAATCGCTGATTAAGTGTAAGTAACTTTTTCTTACCATTTTTATGTTCCGAAAACTTTAAACGCGTTTTTCTCGAAACAACGTTTTTGCGCTCTGCGCGCACGATTTCTCAAAAAGTTTTCAAACGATTCTTTCAACTTTTCTACGTTTATTCTTAATATAAATATCTACAGAGTGACGAAGCGGTGTTTGAAATTTTCAATTTTATCATAGTTAAGTTAACAAAAAAAGAGCAAAAACAAACACGATTTTTGGAAATTTTTTGTTCAAACTGCCGCCATTTTGTTATTTTGCAAAATAAAAAAAAACCGCTTCGTCACTCCAGAGCTATGGTCATACTAATCAAGAAAATTTCAGATTTATTTGTTTCAGATGATGCTGACTGGAGATATCGTGCGCGCAGTGGACATGCCTTTTTTGAGACACTTTGTTTATTCTTAAATAATACCTGAACTAAATAATAATTTTATGTGAAAAGATTGTTTTTGTAAACATTGAGACAGCATAAATAAACGCTGAAAATTTTATTCAATTATATAAAGTAGTTGTTGAGAACAAAACTCTGGAAAATCACCTTTTTTTGCCGAGATAGTAGAATGACCCCATAAAAAATGGCCATTTTTGAACTTTAATATTTGGATATCACGATACGCTTGGACAATACTTTTAGCGTGTTCAAGCGCTCGTCCCCGTATTGCATCCGGGCCCTCTTATTGTAAAGACTCCGTGTCGAATCGTTTAATTTTCAAGGTCTTTTCTAAGTATTTTCTTGTTTCAGAATTTACGCCCGTTAATATTGTTTAAACAATCTTTTCCAATAAGTTATAATTCGTTTTTGTATGGCTGGGACTAAACAGCTAATTAATTTTTATTTAATTTGGAACGTCGACACCTTTTCTCAAAATATCTAACCTTTGTTATTATATTGAAAAGCATATATGTCAATCATGAATTTTCTCGTTTTAGTCGATTTTTACATCTCAAAAGGTACAAAACCTTTTTTTTAAACCTAAGCAAAAACATGACATGATTTTTTGATTGAAACTGAGAACATTAGTTTCCAGGCAGGAAATGCGTATATAACTTCAAAAAATTGCAATTAACTATAAATCTGACAAACATATTCTCACATATTTAAAAAAAAATCGTAACTTGCTTTAAAAATCTTTGTTTTAGTTCTAATATTCTTATTTCAATGAGAAGGTATTGGTTTTATGTGAAAATTGAGTTTTTTGGATTTCGTCAAATCTCGACGTTTTCGTACTCACTGATTGAGAAAAAATGGATTTTGCTGCGGTGTCTGTCTGTCGTAAGTCGTTGTCGCTGTAGAGTTGTAGACTGTAAACTCGGTAATTTTCGAAGGAATTATCCGATTAAATTGTCCTTTGGCACATTATTTTCAGGCCTGAGAAGAAAGGACGAGTGCGTTGACCAGCCATTTTTGAACAACGGTTCTGGTTTATCCATCAAAAATCCTTTTAAAAAAATAAAAAATTCCATTTTTCAGCAAAAGTACACGATGTATGAAAAAAATATTCAAAAAGATGAACAATTTTCTTGAGACAATTTTTGTAATAAGACGCATATTTTTCGTTGTAAACATGAAAAATTGTATTAAAAATAAAAAGTTCCATTTTGCATTCAAACTGTATGCAAGATACGAAAAAAATACTATAATTGTTCACCAAAAAAAAAAGATCAACAAATTTTGTCATTAATCATTTTCTGATAGGACGCGTAGTTTTGGTCTTAATCGTAAAAAATAACATCAAGAATAAACAACTTAAATGTTTGGAAAAACGACACAAGCTGCGAAATAAAATGAATTGACTAAAGTTATTGATTCAAAAAAGAGCTACAAATTCGTTAATAATTATTTTTTGATGGGACGCGTAGTTTTTGTTCTAATAGTAAAAAATGACATTAAGAGAAGAAAATTAATTTTTAATTAAGATTGAAAAGAATTTCATTTTCTCATGAATAATTTTTGCTAAATAAGCAGGAAAAATATTCATAATTAAAAAATAAAATTCAAAACAACCTCACTTTTCGGCTCATTAGAGACAAGAATAACATAATGAAAAAAGAGGGAGAAAAAGGAAAAAAGTCAACCAAAAACCGTTTTTGTTTGAAAATGAAATTCTTTTCAATCTTAATTAAAAATTTTAAAATAGAGACGCTAAACATATGATTCTTTCCAATCTGCAGGATTTTCTTATGAATAATTTTAAGATTTCTTTAAATTGACTTTACATAGTTTTACCTCAATTTTATTAAGAAATCTTTTCTTTCATTTGAAAAATTTGGTGTAAAAAGTATGCATTGAATTTTAACAAGAATTTTTTAGAAATGTATTTAAAATTTTGGATTGTTTTGTTTTCCTAATTGGAAAATTTAATAATCTAAATAGATTGGTCTTAGAATCACCCGCAAAAGCAAATTAAATTTTGTAAAATCGGCACAAGATATGAAAAAAATGCATGGACAAAATTTGTTTACCCAAAAAAGTGCTACAAATTTGTTCTGAAACCTTTTTTGATAGGACGGATAGTTTTTGCTTTAATCGTGAAAAATAACCTTGAAAATAAACAAATTTACTTTGAGGAAAAACGACACAAGGTACAACACCATGTTTAATGACAAAATTATTCGCCTAAATTAGATTTAAAAATCTATTTGTGACTTTTTGATAGGATAGGCACTTTCTTAATTATAAAAACAAGACAATGAAAATACGTTTGTTTCGATATCAGTACACATGATGAATTGTAATAATATACATTTATTGAAATAATACATTTTTCAGGGCAGCTGCGAATAAGGATTAATGCCAATTAAGGAAGAAATATTATAGAGTAATCATGGAAAATAAAATTTGTACTTTATTTTGCAATATCTGAATATAAGAAGTCCCTGGCCCAGGTACAGGAATTAATATAATATACATTTTATATAACAGAGCTGAACATAATGTAGAAAATTTCGCACTAAGGACAAAGTCGAGTGCGAAGCACGAGATACGTGATGAGAATGTGTTCGTTAAAGCCGAAGGAGCTTTAGCAAACAAGAATTCAGAATCACCATATTACTGTTGTCGATGGTTTGACCTTTAATTTTAAAAAGTTTATGCACAGATGTGGGGGAAGTACAAAAACCGAGCGCGAAACGTGAGATTTCGAAATGCGCGCCCTATGCCCGCTCAAACTTGCGAGCGAAGCGCGCAGGGCGCGATGAGAATGTTCCCGCGCAGCGGGCAGATTTTTTGTTATTGCTTGCTACCAAAGACTGCATCTACAGAAAATTCTCCATCATCTTTGGCCCACAAGAAAATTGTGTTCAATTATAAAAAATTTGAATTTTAAAATTCCAAACCCATACATAAGACACGAACCTAGTAAAAAAATATTCCCACTTTTTTCTGATATGCCATACCACTACTTTTATTTTTAGAAACTGTCTACCCTTACGAAATTTTCCGTAAGAGTGACACCTTTTCCAGCTCGTTTACGGCTAACGTCAAAAAAAAATTCGTAATACTAGCCTTAGCGCGAGGGGTGTCTCACTCAGGATTCAAATGAAATCGTTCGAACAAAGTAAACGAATTCGTACGAATCCTAACGATTTTGATGAATTCTGATATTGACGAACCGGAATCCTTTTTTCGGAATCGGGAGCTCCGAACCCTGTACAGTCAGAGCGTTGCGGAGCGTTGGACCTACGAATTCCTCCAGTCCCACAAAGTTTGACGAATCCGAACGAATCCAAGCAGTGACTGCGAAGCGCGGAGTCATACAATGCGTATAACGCACGAGTGACGCACTCACTGCTTAAACATTTCCTTTTTTTCTAACGATTTCTGAACTTTAAAAACTATTTAAAGAACGTTTATAAATGGTTCCAAGTTAAAGTGACAATAGGAATACTAAGGATGAAAATTAATATAAGAATTTATTAATTAATATAGTAATGAACTATTACAATTTGATTAATTCTGGAGTAAAAGAAAATTATGTTGATTTTGTCCTTAATTTTGAACGTGTGAAAATTAATTGATAAATTTAATTGATTTATTAATGTATAACTGCAAATTGTTTTATTATTATTTAATAGTAAAATACCTTGAACATATATTGGGAAATAATTCTGTTCTTAACATTTTGCTACCACCGAGGCTACCACACTATAATTTCTCAACTTTTTTACATTTTCAAAGAGATATGAAAAATTAAATTATGGGAAAAACTTATTTTGATGAATTCGAAAAAAATTTAGAATCTTTTTAATAATTTTGAAATAAAGAAATAAAGAAAAATTTGATATAAATACTGAAAAATTTAAAAAATCGCTCTTAAATTTGACTATTAAGGATTGCCATTCACAGATACATTCTTTTAATGTTGAAATAAAACAAATTATTGAAAAATTAAATCAACAAGTTCCCTCCTTTATTATCAAGGAATGTTTTGAAAGGGACACAAAACTTAATAAAATCGCCCTTAAGGATAATAGAAAACATGATCGAAAATTTTTGAACATTCTTAATGAACAAGGAGATCTACAAAAACTGCATTTAAATATTCACTCAGTTCTTTTTCATGATCAACCAGACCCTTGGATTCTGAATATTTCTAATGTAATTCTACACAGAGTTATTGACATTTTGAGATTAGGTTATGGTTTTAGCAACAAATTTGGGGGAAAAAACTCTATTCAACAGTTGAATAGAGTTTTTTCCCCCAACGTGAAATAATGAAAGACATTGAATCAAATATTAAAAAAATACCTGAGAATAAAATTGATGAATTTAGATCACAATTTATGGGTTTATCGAATGATTTTTTAAATAATGATAATCCAAAAACTTGGTTAGAAAAGGAATGGAATGAGGGTTTAATTGAAACAAAAATTTTCTTAAAAATTATCCAGAATCAATGATCACTAAATCAGACAAAGGAAGTATTACAGTAGCGATTCATAGGGATGTTTATATTTAAAAAATGTTGCATATCTTTAATGATGAAGATAGTTTTCAATTGACTCCTAATAATCCCACCATAATGCTTCAAAAAGGGACTTTTAAAATTTGAGACAGAATGAGAACTAATAAATATTTAGGTAATAAATATTGAAAGATGTGATATTGATACATCGAGTACTAATCTCTCATTAGCCTATGGACTTGTTAAAGGTCACAAAGATGACTACCCTCTACGACCAGTTATTTCAATAATAGGTTCCCCAACTAGAAAATTGAAAGAATTATTGAGACAAATTATTAAAAAATCAATACAAATCTCAAAATGATCAATTAAAAATAGTCATGCTTTTTTAAAACAAATTGAAAATGTGATAATACCTTTAGACCATATATTTGTCTCTTTTGATGTAATAGCTATGTTTCCAAATATCCCTTACGAAAGAGTCGAAATTGCCATACAAAAACGTTGGGATTTGATTAAAATTAATACCAAAATTCCGAAAAAACATTTTCTTGATGCTATAAAATATGTTTTTCATTCAGTATATTTCAAATTTAATAATAAATTTTATAAACAAAAGTTTGGAACTCCCATAGGATCTGTTTTATCTCCTATTTTAGCTGAAATTGTTATGGAGGATTTAGAGAATGAAGTTTTCCAAAAAATCAATTTTAATATTGATTTTTATGCAAGATATGTTAATGATTCAGTACTTAGTGTACATAAAAATAATGTTGACACTCTTCTTAATGATTTTAATAGTATACACCCTCGATTACAATTGAGGTGACGGATGCAACAACTCGTTAGGCGCTCGAAACCGCGTAGAAGTATTGACCACACGGCAAAATCGATCGATGAAAAAAAAAGTGGCCGAAACGCAAAACAAAATATACCTTCGTATTCACATTGGCGCGACCGACAAATTTTTCTTATCAAACTTTTTCATTCGACAATTATTACTCAAGATAA
>CAKNYM010052657.1:365750-418859 GCA_932195095.1 Andricus curvator
TCAACGAATACATGGGCTAAAAATCAAGCCTGAGGAAGCGCCTTAAACGCGTGTAGGGAATACAGAACTGTTGGAAGTTGTAAGGAATTTTTTTTGCGTGGAAAGACAGTGGAAGTAAAACATCATCTGCGAATAAGTATATAAAAATTGTACAAATACTCCTATAATTTTCTCAGAAAACGCTAACACAGAAATATTAGAAATCATTCCACCACCAGAACTACATCTGATGCTCGGGGTTATGAACAAAATATATAAACACATGCTAACGGAATTCGAAGATGAGAGTCTCCAATGGGCTAGGATGTGTAATGTTACTCGCGAGTTTGTACATTACAAAATGCTGTTAGAAAAAATCGATTTATTGCATGGAATATGTAGCATTGGTTTTTTAAAATATGTAAGGTGCTTTAAGGCTTTGCAATCCGTCCTTGATTCTTGTTTTTTTCAACATTAAACCCAAAATACGTAGATTGTATATCTGAGTTTCAGCGAAATTACTGTGATTTGGAAATTTCAAGTACACCTAAAGTTCACGCGGTTTTTTTCATGTCCCTGATTTTTGTTGTAAAGTTGAAAAAGGCCTTGGATTTTACAGTGAACAAGCCATGGAATTTGTCCATTCGGATTTTAAAACGACCTGGGCTAACTATAAGCGCCATGAAGCGCATTCGGACAAAAACGGAATTTGTTTGGATTTATAGGCATTAAAGTGTACGATTTTTTCAATGCCATATAATCTACTTCAATGCTCTCCTTTTTACAGGGAATACAATGCCCGACATGTATTAAAATAAATTATTTTTTGTTTCAGTATTGATATGGACTGATATTATATTTATTTACCATATTTCGTTACATAAAGGGAAAAATTTAAAATTTATCACATTTTTTGAAATTTTTTATTTTTAACCCATAAAAAACACTTTTTTCAAAAACGGCTAGGGGGATTTGGCTCAAAATTTTTTTGCGCACTATTTTTGAGCCCCTTAATCGAACCCACCAAAAAATTGGATGTGCTATGACCTTGCATTTAAAGTTGGTTCAGGCACACCGTGACATGGACGATGAACAAAAGGCCCTCCTGCCAGCGCCAAGTCCGTCAAAGGTGCGATAAAATTGAATTCTTAGCGATAAATTTTTTTCAAACACCTGTCATTTAGTAACAGAATGAAATCTATACCACATTGTAGGGGGCAATTGGTGCTTTCTGAAAACGTACTTCTGCCACCCTCCACCCCGCCAAGCAGCCCCGGCAGGGGGCCTAAGGCGGGTGATTAAACTTAAATAAGTGTATATATCGAGTAGCACGATAAGACAAAAAGTGAATGATAGCTGAAAGCCCTCTGTAAACGAAAAACTCTTTCTGCCAGGGCTCAAGTTGGCAGAAATATGCGGCTGGGGTATTTGTTTGCGGAATATATTTGCTTCTGCTGCAATATTTCAGAAGGCTGCTGCGTGGGTGCGGTGCGGCGGGGAAGGCTTCTGAGGGTTTCGGTTTACGGTATTTAGTTACGGTGTTCAACTGTTTAGTCCAAACTTGTCTAGTCTAGTTCGCTGTCCACTTCTGTTTTTCTTCTCTTGACTTTTTTTCATACCTTGCGTACATAGAATTTTGAAATCTAAAGAAATGTTCACAAAAATGTTGAAAATGCTCCAACTTTTTGAATTTAACCCAAAATAGCTGGCTAACGCACGCGACCTTTCTTTTAGGCCTAAAAAATTTGTTGGTCAAATTTTACATAAAACCAATACCTTCTCATTAGAATGAGAATGTAAAAAATTTCTGCATTTTCAGCATGCAAGTTTTGTAGAAAATTCGTCTGTTGATAATTCAACGGTTGAATTTTGTGGATAATTCGTTTCTGGAAAATCTAACTGGTGAATTTTCAACACTTGAATTTTCAATCCAAAGATGAATTTTCAACCTAGAAGATTAATTTTCTGCAAAAACAACGAGTTCTCAACGAAATAGATTTCAAAAAATTATTTTAAGCTTTTAATATAAAATTGTTTAATTTTAAATGCGTATTCAAGAACAACAGCGCGCTTTCAATTTTTTATTCTACAATTTTTAAGGAATTAAATTTGAAAGTTATCTGCCACGATTTCTACGTTTTCGACGCCAATTTTTTATCAAGAATATTAACATAAGCAAATTTATTTATTCAGGCTTTTAGTTCAAAATATTGAAAGCTTAGAATATTGTGTTAATGTAAATTCAAAACTATAAAATTGTGAACATTACAGGTTAAAATTAATTATTTAAATAAGCATTTGTTTTAATGATTTTTTGCAACTATAAAATACAATTGTTTTTAAAGGATATAGTTTTGAAAGATTTAAAAATAAAAGCAAACCATTTTCAATTGCTCGATATAAAATTATTCTGTTTTAAATGCTTTCAATTCAAAGTCGTTTCATTTTTCACGATTCCAGTCCGAAATAATTTAATATTGAAAGTTTCGAACTGAAAGCTGATTAAGTAAGTTATAAAATTTTCAAATTTGCAGTGTGGAAATATTTAAAAATGGGGAAGTCATAGGACTTTTGTATTATTTATAATAATTCTGACTTTTTTATATAATAAATAAAAAAAGACTCCACTCATGCTTAAAATTAAAAATTGTAGTTGTAATAGTTTCAAAAATTTCATTATTTTGACTGAAATCACAGAATATCTGGATTCATCTAAATTCTCTGAATTATCAGAATTCCTTGAATTTATGAAATTTTCAGAATATTGAGAACTCCATGAAATCCAAGAATTATAAAAAATGCAAAGAAGTCAGAGGAATTCAGAACAATTTAAGAATTCAAGAAATTCTACGAATTCAGAAGATTTGACGAAATTCAGGGTATTTAGAAAATTCCTACCCAGCTGAAAATTCCTGTACAGGAACCTCGAAGGATCCTGTACATGTTCCTGTACACGAACCTGCACACAAACCTGTACAGGTAATCTTGACGGTTCCTGTGCAGGAATTTGGCGAAGGAAACTATACATGATCCTGCAAAGGAACCTGCACCGACAAAGGTACCTTTGAATGGTCCTGTACAGGTGCCTGTACAGAAACGTGTATAGGATCCTTTACAGAAAGCCGTCAAAGGAACCTTTGGAAGGATCCTGTACAGAAACACGTATAGGGTCCTTTACAGAAAGCCATTGCGAAAACTGATGTCGCTTACAACTATGAACTTGCCTTCCTTTTATTCCCTTTAAGAACCAACTCACTATCGAGAGAGCCAAGCCACCAGCGAACCCTCGCGGATTAGTTCCTATGCAGGTTCATGTATAGGATCATGAACATGTTCCTGTACATGAACCCACACCTCAATTGACTTAGTGAAGGAACCTGTACAGGACCATTCAAAGGTTAGCTTGTATACAGGTTCCTTTCCAGGATCATGTACAGTTTCCTTCGCTAAATTCCTGCACAGGAACCGTCAAGATTACCTGTACAGGTTCGTGTGCAGTTTCATGTACAGGAACATGTGCAAGATCCTCCGAGGTTCCTGTACAGGAATTTTCATCTGGGTAGAGTTTCAGGAATGTAAAATATTCAGGGAAATCCAAATATTCTGGGCTATGGCCAACGGCCATACCACGCTGAAAAACCCAGTTCTCGTCAGATCACTGAAGTTAAGCAGCGTTGGACGCGGTTAGTACTTGGATGGGTGACCATTCAAGAATACTGACATGAGTGCTGTTGGCACATCGTGGGTGTGGTGAGCCCACACTTGTAGTTATTTATAACTACAAGAAAAACCTAGAAACACTACCCGAGTCGGGTAGTGTCACGCCTACCCTGAAAGGGAAATGGTTTAATGGTATATATATATATATATATATATATATATATATATATATATCAGGGAACTCAGAGAATACAAGGAATTCTGGGAATTCTGAGAAATCATAGAATTCAAGGAATTCTAAACATAAAAGTCTTAATTTAAAAAAAAATGAAAATTTTTTATTTTATTCAAAACATTTTTTATTTTAAAAACTGTAAATTTGATATCCTGCCGTTTTTCAGCAATTCAAAGAAACTAATTGTCAATTTTAAACGCTTTGAATTTGAAATTAGTCCACTTTGAAGTTGTAAAATTTATTAATTTTTAGAAATACATACCGCGACGTAAAGCGGTATGGAATGGAGGTGTCAACATGTTCTCGGTATTTATGTGAATAAAGTTTTATGTCATTATGTCTTTCCATGTTTCGTTGTCGTACACTTAAAAATTGAACATGCTTTGTTATGCTTCTTTCTTAGAAAAATATGATAATTTTTTTTATATTTATCGAAAAGCAAAATGTTTCTTTTTTAATTTGAGTTTGAATCAATAAATCCTTAAAAAATAGCGAAAAAGCTCAAAAATGTTCTTCAAATTGCAAAATTAACATATTCATTTGTTTTACTCCAAGTTTCTGCGGTCGAATGGCCATAACCCGTCATAACACTTGTAACTTTTGACGTCAAATTCGAAATCAGCGACCCCAAAAACCCTCTATACCAAGTTTCAGACCAATATGTAAAAATTTAACAATTTTGGTCGCCATGTTGGATCCGCTATTTTGAATTTGTAACTTTGACGTCAAATCGGAAATCAGCGACCCCAGAAACCTTCTTATTAGTCCAGTCAACGGGGAACAAATTTCACTCAAAAAAACGAATTCAGAAAAGTAGAATTTTTTTCTCACGGATACGTTGGGGATGACTTTATAAAGATACTGTAAAAAGTCCCCAACCATATGTATACGGCAACGGCCGCCATGATGGAAAGTGTTGAACAATAACATGTTTTTTTAAATAACTCGAGAACGGTTGATTTTAGGTCGAAAATGGTCATGTTAAAAAATGTTCACAATTTTATAGTGCACAAAAAAGGTTCTAACAAATGTAGACGTATTATCAACGGTTACGCTATAAAATTGGATTAACTGCACAATTGTGCGATTTCTGAACAAATACAGTAAAACTGAAAGTATCCTGGAAAGAACTTTGGAAATAGATCAGGCGATTTGCACTGGAGCAAATGCATGTTCCTGTTTGAAAAAAAAACCGACCAACTCATTTGCATTACAAATTATCAGTATAAAATGAGCTCAACTTCAGTGTCCAATTTGACATGCTTAAGGGAATGATTTTGAGATGAAACTTCTTGTAATTGTTCCTCCATATTCATACAATATATTTCCCAATGTTCAGGTCAGAATAATAATATTTTAGTCCTCTTTTAATACTTTAAATAAGTAAATTTCAAAATTGAAGCTATGAGGTAGGCAGCAGCGGTGATTGTGTGTCCTAATGGCAACAATGGCAGCGGGGACAAGAACGGCTACCTCGGTCTTTTATATTGTTTGTATTGTTTGTATATATTATTTGTATTGTATTAAAAGAGGACTTAAATATTATTATTGTGACCTGAAAATTGGAAAATATATTGTATGAATATGGAGGAACAATTACAAGAAGTTTCATCTCAAAATCATTCCCTTAAGGCCATGTTACGAGTGGGTCACGTGACCGGATTCGTACCATACCGACACTTTTTTTCAAAATCAACTTACGTTCACACGAAACGCGATATCGAGTTGGAAATTTGGGATATTAAATAAGAAGCGATAAGAAAGGCGGCTCTGGTTCTAAATTTTAATAATCATGAAAAAAGGCCAAAAAAATTTATTTACAAAAAAAACTTTGTTCATATTTATAAAAATTTAGGACCAGAGCCGCCTTTCTTAGCGCTTCTTATTTATTATCCCAAATTTTCAACTCGATATCACGTTTCGTGTGAACGTAAGTTGATTTTGAAAAAAAGTGTCGGTAAGGTAGGAATCCGGTCACGTGACCCACTCGTAACATGGCCTTAAGCATGTCAAATTGGACACTGAAGTTGAGCTCATTTTATACTGATAATTTGTAATGCAAATGAGTTGGTCGGTTTTTTTTTCAAACAGGAACATGCATTTGCTCCAGTGCAAATCGCCTGATCTATTTCCAAAGTTCTTTCCAGGATACTTTCAGTTTTACTGTATTTGTTCAGAAATCGCACAATTGTGCAGTTAATCCAATTTTATAGCGTAACCGTTGATAATACGTCTACATTTGTTAGAACCTTTTTTGTGCACTATAAAATTGTGAACATTTTTTAACATGACCATTTTCGACCTAAAATCAACCGCTCTCGAGTTATTTAAAAAAACATGTTATTGTTTAACACTTTCCATCATGGCGGCCGTTGCCGTACACATATGGTTGGGGACTTTTTACAGTATCTTTATAAAGTCATCCCCAACGTATCCGTGAAAAAAAAATTCTACTTTTCCGAATTCGTTTTTTAAATCCTTCATTGACTGGACTATATACCAAGTTTCAGGCAAATATATGTAGAAAATCTGCCCGTCGCGCGAGCACATTCTCATCGCTCGCAGGTTCGAGTGCGCCTACGGTGCGCGACTTTTGATTCTCGCGCTGCGTGCTCGACCTTTGTACTTCCATAACATTTGTGCACAGACCTGTTAAAATTGAAGGTAAAAGCATCGCCAATTGTAATTTGGTGATTGTGAATTCTCTTTTGTCAAAACTCCTTCTGCTTTAACGAACACAGACGTATTTTCATTGTCTTGTTTTTATAATTAGGAAAAAGTGCGTATCCTATAGAAAAAAAACAATTTTGTTATTATACATTTTATTGCAACTTGTGTCGTTTTTCAATTAATTTAATTTGTTTATTTTCAATGTTATTTTTTACGATTTGATCCAAAAATACGTATCGTATAGCGTAAATAAGTGGTTCTAAGAAAATTTGTAATATAATTTACGCGAAATATTTTAATAAATAAAATGTTATTGTAGCTTGTGTCGTTTTTCCAGATCTTTTTTGGTTGAAAAACTTTTGTCTTTTAATTTGTTTTCGTCTCTTGTGTGGTTTGTCCAAAAATTTAATTTTTTTATTTTTAATACTATTTTTTATGATTGAAACAAAAACTACGCTCCTATCAAAAAATTATTTATGACATATTTGTTGAGTTCATTTGAATGCACAATTTTTCTCTACTAATCTTTTTACGTACCTTGCGTCGTTTTTCCAAAAATTTAATTTTTTTATTGTTAATGTTGTTTTTCACGATTAAAACAAAAACTACGCATCCTATCAAAAATGATTAATAACAAATTTGTAGCTCTCTCTGGGTGAACAAATTTTGCTTTTTTTTCGTAGCTTGCGTTGTTTCTCTAAAAATTTAATTTTTCTATTTTAATGCTGTTTTTTACGAAGAAAACAAAAAGTACGCATCCTGTCAAAAAGTAAATAATAACAAATTTGTAGATCCTTTTTATTTGCACAATTTTTGTCTTTTAATCTTTTTTCGTATCTTGTATCATTTGACCGCAAAATAGAATTTTTTATTTTTCATTATTTTTTGTGCGATCAAAATTTGAATTTTTAATTTTTAAAAAAATTCAAAAAGTTATGACATTATTGTAGGGTGTTTAAAAATCAAAGATCTTCTCCTCTTTTACTTTTTTTCACATCGTGCATTGTTTGGCTCAAAATTTTCATTTTCGTTTTGTTTTTAATTTTGTAAATGCTATAACTCCGGTAATTTGTTTTTTTTTTTTTTATCAAAAAAAGTAATTAGGATAAAATTTTCATCTTTTTGTGCACTACGAATGGCCGTACGTAGAATTTTTAAATCTTGAAAAAAAGTGGTCTCCAAAATTTTGAAAATGCTCTAACTTCTGTTTTTCGGGTTCAGAAGGTCTCAAAACTTGGACGCTGAACAAAAACGAGGGGGGCCAAATTTTAGACAAATCTAATACCTTCTCTAATGAGAACGTAAAAATTACAATTTTCCCGTCATATTAGATCAGCCATGTTAAATTTGTCACTTTTGATGTCAAATACGAAATCAGCGACCCCAAAAACCCCATATACCAAGTTTCAGACAAACATGTAAAAATTTTGGCAGTTATTTTGAATTTCCAACTTTTGACGTCCAATTCGAAAGCAGCAGCCTCAGAAACCTCCTTATACCAAGTTTCCAACAAATTCGACGAAAAATTAAATTTTTGCCACTTTAAGTGGCCCTAATAGCACGGAACGTTTAAAATGTACGCGCCTTTGGATAACGTTCCACTAGAACGTTTCAAAAAGGACTACCGTTATTGTTATTATTATCAATAAATATCGCGTAAATCGTAAGAGATAGGTAAAAATCGATGTCAGTTTATAATATGAATATCATATTATAGTGTAGTATATGCGGTACTCAAAACTCAAACATGACATCCATTTTTACCTATCTTGACTTACGGTTTACGAGATATTTGTTATTAAAAATAACAATAATGGCAAGTTAATGTCACTCAGAGAAATGTCCTCTTGTGTCAAAAGGATGTTTCTTGATTTTAACATGTTTCAAAATAAAACAGCCATGAGGACTATGCTTCTGTTTCAAGACAATTTGTTCTCTGAGTGTTCAGGTGCCAGCAAAATAATATGCTTACATAATACTTGATACACTCCGTGAAGCGTGTTGGAATACCTAAAAATTAAGTGTAATAATGACGTGTCTCTTGTATTAAACTCTAACATTTTTTAATTTGATAATTATTTGTAATTAAGGGGCTGTACATAAATTACGTAAAAACTATACGGTTTATTACATGGAGGGGGGGGGGGGGATAAACAGCCACTAATCAGTTACGTAATTTAAGTACAGCCCAATGATTGAAAAATATCTTACTGTTTGTCGTTTTTGTTGCTTTCCCACGCCTGGAAACATAATTCGTGTTATATTAAAAAAAAACACAATAATTATATATGAAGTCATAACTTGAAAGAATTATAATAAGTCAAGGAACATTATAGTCGTAATGTTCATATTTTCTCAACCCCAATGTTATTATTTTAGTCAATATACATATCTTGCTTGAGCGAAAAACGTTTCGGAATAAATATTTTTAAAAACTTAATTCTTTTGTAGAATAGAATCATGATTATTGGTGGGAAACTTCCTCGAATGATGATTAAACGCGGTAAAACACGTGAGATTTTTGAATATCTGGCAACAGGTCTGGACTGTGACAGAAAATCGGCCCGGGTAACATGGTTGAGAATCAGGAAGCGGCCCAATCATGCATCAAGTCCAACGCAGTCCAACGATCCAAATTCCTTAGAAGTTTTTAAATAGTCTTTTTCAACAGATATTCGATATTTTTAATTCTCCTCTTTCGAGTGTAAAATCTTTAAAACATGCACTGGTCTGCATAATTAGAGGATTCCAGGGTTCTGAAGCCAAATTACATCCGGATGAGTAACACTACACAAAATTTTCCAGATTAACCCTGCGTGGGTCGCGGTCTGGCGAGAGAAAATCTTGGTCGCGGTGAGCCTGACAAGCTCACTTGACATAAATGGCTCCCGCATCCATGGGTCACTATTTTTACCAATTTTAAAGTATGAATCTCATTTGTACGGATCCAGACGGATCTAACGAGTAAACAAAAAATTTTCACAAAATTTTAATAATTTTTTTTACTGCAGAAATAATCAAAAACCAAAGTAAGGTAAAAATGCGAAATTAAGCTTTAGATACTTCAAAATTTAGAAGAAACGGGTGTTAAAACTTAAAATTTTACATTGAAACCGTAATCAATATTTTGTTTAGGATCAATATACATAAAGTTAGTCGGATTCATCCACATTCATGTGCATTGAATTTTCGCACTTGCATGCTGAATAGCAGCCTCCACAGAGTAAGTTTGTGACGTAGTTGGTCGCGGTGTGCCTGACAGGCCAATTACACTCGTACGATCGCACTTGGAAGAAAAAAGCGGACTAATCGGTACCATGACAACTGTTAGGAGGAGTCAGGAAGGTAATGGAAGACGTGGGTTCCCACAGATACATGGGCAGGAATGGCGGGCGAAAAACGCGAGCCTGAGCCTGTCAGATCGGCCGCGACCCACGCAGGGTTAAAACAGTGACTCACTTATATTTTTTTCATATAGTATCGTATCGCATATTATTATATGTAAATCTTCTTAAAGGCAATTAAGTTATTATTCATAAAAATTGCCACGCAGTACTCTTGGTATGTTGCATATCTAGAAATAAAATGCGGAAGACAGATAAAACTAGAGGACTTCCCATTTTCGTATAAAATTATAGGTATGCAAGCTGTTGCAGCGGCGCGGCGACCACACCCTTTATGAAACAGCTGCCTGTGAGCTTTGCGTGTAGCGTCAAATGCGCAATCTGCTTCTGCGTCTGGCCTGTAACATGGTTTCTTCCATGTTTGTTCTCTCCGTTTCGTTTCTATCCACCATGGACCCATGACTACGAAGGAGTGCTGGATCCGAGTGATTTATGGGAGCGGCATTTCCAGATCGGTCGGGGGGCGAAACTCGGGTGACAGACTGAGAGTTTGCGATGGGTTGTCTTTAGTATTTGTCCAATTATAATAAAAGGCAATTTGATGGATTATACCAATTCAAGTTAATATATTTATAATATTTACAAGTATTAAAAATCTATGTTTTATACTTTTATAGCCATAAGGCCCATAAGTAATAAAATTAAGAAAATTCAACTCTACAGCTAAAATCGTCCTATAATATATAATATATTTAAATTTGTGTGAAAGACTTTGATAAAATTGAATTGTATCTCGTTTTGTTTTTCAATTTGTGACATATGGAAACGCAAATGTGTCGATTTTCTACCACATTTAATCTAAATTCAAATGTCGTGCGCGATTGCCGTGACCACTGATATATATATACTTATGTACAATACTATATATAATATTGTTAAAATATCAGTGGTCGTGATATAAGAATGTATTCCTCAAACACAAAGGAGTTTTGAAAAAATTTTATTCAGGCGACGGTGAGGCGGGCCTAAAATCCCTGGCGGACCGAATGAACGGAACGGATACGCTACAGCGTATCCTTATAGTATCCACATAACTTGTTGAAATTTGGATTCTACGTGAAAATTTGCGTTAGAAGGTCACGGAGTAATTGCAATAGTTTTTCTTGCAACGTTAAAAACTTTAAAAAAATATAATACCTATCGACAACGTGGGCTGAAGGCGACTTCAAGCGCATCCATACTCGCGTAGGCAATATGTTGCTACTGAACGACGATGCATTTGAAGTCGCCTTCAACCAACAATAATGACAGGTATAATATTTTTTTAAAGTTTTTAACGTTGCAAGAAAAACTATTGCAATTACTCCGTGACCTTTCAACGGGAAATTGCACATAGAATCCGAAATTCAACAAGTTAAATGTTCATCTTTCTTTTTCAATGAGTTTTTCTTGGATGATACTGAGAGGATACGATGTGGATACTATAAGGATACGCTGTAGCGTATCCACTCCGTTCATTCGGTCCGCTAGAGATATGTTTCAAATTTCGACACACCTTTCATATGTCAACGCCCCTGCCCCTGCTTCTACAAAGCAAAGTCAATAAAACTAAATAGTTTAAATAAATGAATCAGCTTTTTTAAATACATCAACAATATTATCTTAGAAAGCTGGAAACTTATTTTCTGAGATAATAAGTTAATTTTCCACTACACACTTTTTGAATTTCGGACTATACATGGCTCTTTGAAATCCAGATTACGCAACATTTGAAACCCTGCATTTAATTCGTAACCAAAAATGTGATGTCTACTCACCGGAACAAGTGTTTTATAGCGACTTGTTTTGTTTTAAGAACACTGGGAGAAAAAATGGTCGCTGACTTCATATACAATATAATGGGGTTGTAGCATCCATTTTATCAAATGTTTTTTAAATAATGCATACAAAACTGAAAATTTTAGTGCATTAAAAAATGTTGTTTAATCATTTTTGAGAAAAAAAGTATCGAAATCCCTATTCAAAAACTCTGTGACCTTGAAACGTCACTTCCTGCAAAAGCAAACCGCTGAACCAATCATAATAATAGTCTGCAGTTGTTATATTGACTAACGAAGTATCTGGCAGACAGTGGATGGCCATGGGCTTAGGAATAGGAGGGGACTAGCCACATGCTTCCTAACTTTGGCGCGGGGATTCCTATAAGCACGGAGTAATAAGACAGACAGTGTGGCAACATAGTGTCATTCTTTCTGATTGACTCAGTTTTCTCATGGATATTTTGGTATATATAGATATACTACACTATAGAAAACCTGAACGTAAAATGGTGGCATCCGTTCGCAAAATGGCGGCATCCGGCTAGGTTGCCACACTGTCTCTGGACCCTAATTGAAGTAGTGGCACATGCGCACTACGATATACTATCTCTTTTTTCACAGGAGAAAAAGAGATAGTAAAGCGCAGTGCGCCAATCCTTTCGGCACCTGAGAGAAGGCAATAAAGGCGCAGTTTGCACCGTCAAAAAACATATATGGAGCTCGGTCTCCTCATTATTACTCCGTGCTTATAAGGAACAAGGGGGAGTCGACCATGTTGGTTTGCAAAAGAAAGAGAAGTGAGAGAAGGAGAACAGTCAGCTCTTTTTCTTGCAATACCGGTTTAGCTATCCAAGATGGTAGACCAACCCGCTACGACATACCTAGTCCCCTCCTATTCCTATGCCCGCATGTGGATGGCGAAAATTCTATTAACGTTGTCTAACAGAGATATTTGTTTACTTGAAATGGTGGAAAATTAGCAGCCAGACGTAAACAAATCACACTACAAAAACTTTACAAATCCTGGTTTTATAGGAATTCTAGACACTTTGAACACGTCTTAGGTCCTTCTTTATACTTTTAAAACACGTTTTCTATGATAAACAATATAGATTATGTTTACTGCTTACACACGCCATCGTTAGCGGCCATACTGATTCTCCCCCATCGGCCGGACAACCACGCTACTCAACTGAAGTACTTCCGGTGATATCCGCTCAACCAAGCAGATTTACCGCAAAAAATTCAAAGACTTATACTTTTTAAACCTTAAAAAATTTTTAATTATTTTAAAAAAATTGTGCAAATGACTTTACACACATGTTAATTACATTTATAGCACATTCCACTAGTAACAGTACACCAGACTCTCAGTTCATGAATTCCTAGAATTGCTGGCCCACGCAGTTTCTCAGGGGTCAGGGAGAGAGATGGTTGCGACTCCGCTTCGAAAGGGACGCAGTGCACTAGTACTCAGTCGAGTATAATGCGCAATATTATGGAAACGGTTCAGTCGGCCCTGACTGTTTACGTTTCGATACTCGCGCTTTATGAAGAAGGCTATTTGCAGGCAACCCACGACACTGTTCATGAACTGAGAGTAGTGTTATTCTTCGCACGGTGTACGAATTTTTTAAAATTATTATTTTTATTTTCCTATTCTGAAAGCCTTACCTCCCCCAAAAAAACGCAATAGTATATTGTGTTCCGACTCAGCAACCCACGTCTTCGCTGCGGAGTGACACACGATATTTTATGCAAAACCGATATGGTTTTCGTACGCGAGTGGGTGTCGAGTGTGAAGTTTTAATGGGGGCGGGGGGGGGGGGGCTCGGAGGGCAGATCCCCCCGTAAAGAAAAATACAACAAACAATGATTTTGAATAACTATAACTAAAATTAAAATCTTCATACCGGTCATAGTATAGAAATTTGAGGTGCTGTGCACTGCATAAACTCTCCATCTTGATTATCACTTGCCATCGCGACACGTAAAGTAATTTTTATCGGTTGACGAAACACCGAGCGAAACACTCGGACTTTCGTGTAATCTGACTCACGTTTTGCTGCGTGTTGCCGGCTGGCATGCTCTGTACAACTGTATTGTACAGTCTACGTACATCAGTCATATGTACCGCGCATGCGTCAGAAGAGAGAGCCAGGAGAGTGACGCCGCTTGAACTAAAAGCGCATGCGCGCTCTCCGTAAAAGTATACTTTGACGGCTGTGGCCGGCAAAATACCCCCTCCGAAAAACGAGAACTTCGCGTCCCACAAACGCGCAGAGAAAGATACGAAAACCGTCCGGTTTTGCATAAAAGTATTTTTCTTTATACCTCGGTCGAACGTACGCAACTTTTGCACCTATTTTAGGGCAGAAAGTTAAAGATTTGTGCATCGGTAATGCCGCACATGCGCCCTCTGTAACAGCGGGAGCAAAATTTTTTTTGATTTTCTCCGATACGTGAAGCTGCTCTTATTACCCCGACTGTCATCAATCATTTGTTATTAAGTGTGTTTTGTTTACGCTGCTCATTTATAATTTATGGTACTGAGATATCGTTTAAAAGTGACGTGTCTAAAATTTATCAACTTTATTTAATTAAAATATCAGTTGATAAAATGATCTCAAGTAATTTTTTTTATTTTTATTTTATGCCTGCCCCCCCCCCCCGCCTCCCCGACCAGCAGCACTCGCTTCGCTCGTGTCGCAAATGTCGGCCGACATGGCCTGCCCCCCCGGGGGGGGGGGGGGGGGGCAGGCATCATTTTTTCGATACAATACATTTTAATTTAATATTTTTCCTTCGTACTTTCGACCGGCTATAAAGAAAAATAGTATACACTACACGGGCAGAAGTTTGAGAGCCCTGAACTGCGCGCCATGATGCCCGAGGCATACTACTATACTATTTTGCAACACCCACCTTGAAAGTGCTCCGTTCCATGTAGCTAAATTATATGCAAAGTGACTCATTCCGGATAACAATGCGGGAATAATATTGGCGCATGCGCAGTTCGATTCTTATATACTTTCCACATCAGCGGAATGTACGCGCGTGCGCACTTGTCAGAAAGGCAACTTTCCGCATCGCGACAATTCGGGGGCAACCTAACAACAGCAGCGCTCAGTGCCCAAGCGAACAGCTGATGACAGGTGCGAGGTTAAAGTCAACGTGTTTAGAGTGCAAGTGAAATTTTTCTTCTCATTGTCAAAAGAAGATGGACTTAAATAAAGATTCAAATCAAACTGGTGAAGAGTGTACTTCACCAGATAGTATATTAGTTATTTTCATATATTTCGATTTAATTGAATTAAAATTTTGTATTTTTAGAATTTCTTTTCGTTCGGCTGAGGGTTTCACCGCTTCCCCCCCCCCCCCACTCAACTGTAAATATTCTTCCTATGTCTTTCTCTTAGTACAACTTTCTCTGAAGGTTGTTGCAAAAAATAGCGTGTGATACACGTCCGCACAGGCAATTGCTGACTCGTGTGATTTCAGCATTCGCCTTCAGCTCTTCGCACTCGTCCTCGTTTTCGCACTCGCTTCGCTCGTGCGCTAACCTCCGGCTCGTGCTTCGAGCCTCCGGCTCATGCTGACAAATTTACACTCGTTGGCAATCGCCTATTTTGCGCACTTTTATCACAAATAGCTATTATGTAACACAAATATGGTTTTCTCGGCGTGGTTTGGAGCAGCAAAGTAGATCTTTGTTCGTGATGGGGTACTTTACCGGCCTAGGCCGGTAAAGTGCACTGTACCGTCCGTGGGAAATACGAATCAGGTCTGCGCGCATGCGCGTTCGTTACTTCGACCCACGCGCACTGTCCTGCGCGGTACTTTTGTCTCTTTAAAGTTTAAATCGACCTGAAACCTGAGACGTAATATCATGAGAAAACTCGGAAACCATACTCTTATTACATCAAATATCCTGTGTACCGAGACAGCGAAGTGTTTTTACGGTCTGGCGTGTTTGCAAAAACTCGTCTACGCTTTTTTATAAACACTATTTCGCTGCCTTGGTGCACAATATACTATTAAAAAAAGTCAAAAAAATGGTTAGCATGCTTATTCTTCAGTGGCAGTTTTTCTATACATAATCGAGTTGGTGTGGAAGTACGGTGCAGTGTACCATTTTTCATCTTCTTCGATTTTTTTTTGGTTATTTATTTATTTTTTAACTTTCAGAATAACCAATTTTTTTTTAAATTATTACACCGAGTGAAGAACTAGTGCTGACAATAGTGGAACATTCTATCAATATAAACGCGTATATTAAATGTAATATAAATGTATTAATATGAATGGATATTATATTCATATACTTCGTAAATGATTTCAAACTACATTAACACGTATATTAAAATGCAAATAAATTACATACGGTTTTGCCGCTGTACCAGAACCAAAGAGTTTGCACATATCACAAAGCGTCATTTAAAAAAATCTTTTCGGTGATTGGCCTCAGCTTGTCTCAACTCTCCCTTCAGGACCTCTAATTAAAAATATATTACTTTTACAATCATTTTCAACAGTGAATGCGGATTGGACGATTCTTCTTCTGACATGAATCGAAATTACGCGTTTAAATTAGTCTTCAAGATTGAAATGATTTGGCCAACCCTTCTTTCTCCCTTATCGAACAATATACTATTTTAAAACCACTTCGTGTTTAAAACATAATAATAGTATAAAGATGCTTTCTTCAAGGTGCTTACATACCTATCTGGCTGCGGGCAAATTAGGTTTTTGTCCAATAAGAGTGAGAGAGATAGACGGCAAAAAATTGGACAAAAAGTGCTCTTCATCTTTCTCACCCTTATTGGACAAAAATCAAATCTGCTCGTAGCCGGAGAGGTATATAAGCACCTTTACGTTTTTGTCATTTTATCCAAAGGAATATGTATTATTCTATTTATTCACGAAAAAGTGGACTGTGCTAAATAGTTACGCGGCTTTTCGTATGTATTTTTCCTAGAATTTAACCAACCTTTCTACAAATTTGCCTTTCCTTGCCTATAAAAAGTCGCGTTACTATATCAAGCAGTAGACTCAAGAATCCATTTTTTTTAATATCAATAAATAGTAAAATATTAATGAAAATTTAAATTTCGCGCCAAGATCCCTCATTTTCCAAATACAATATTCTGATCCATCTCTACCACCTGTACCTAGTACGAGTAGTACGTCTACGGACCTCTTGCACTAATCTACTAATGTAATTCATGAAAATGCAAGATTATTTTCAAATACTTCCGCTTTTTTCTACGGTCAAATGTTTTTCCGGTTCAATGACCGCATCCCAAACTTCCCGCTCATTTGAAAGACGAACAGGAGAGCATCTGTTTCGCACTCCTAGATATAACTGTTAATAATTTGGACTTAGTGTACATATAGAATTATTTATAATTAGTTTGTAATTCTTATTTAATCATTGGAAAATATAATGTTTCCTATTTTTCGTTCCAGCCAATCCTGGTTGGCTCGCTGGGCTTGCTTAAAACGTTGATTGGCTGAGCACTACTTCCGCTGCTTATCATAGTCCGATAGGAATCTCGCATTTTCCCGCGAAAAATTGAAAAGTGATACTTTTTCCAGGTTAAAAAAATAATTTAACTTGTTTGAAAAAAAATTCTTTATGTAATAACGTTCATTTATCAATTCTTATTTAATTTCACAAGGAAAAAAATATTTGAAAATATGCAATTACTCCATTGAAGAGTTCCCAGTGCCCAGTGGATACAAACGTTAAAGAACATCATTAGAACGCCCTAATAGCACGGAACGTTCCGCGGCAATCTTCGGAACGTGTGCAATGTCCGCCGCATGGGAACGTTCCAAATAGAAATGACCGTTATTGTTATTATTATACCATTATTATATATATATATATATATATATATATATACCAGATAATTGTTGTTAAAAATAACAATAACGGAAGGTTCCCCTTAGGTTCCAGTGGAACGTTCTCAAGCGGCGGACATTTTACACGTTCCGGGAACGTTCAATGCCATTAGGGCGGATAAAAACGTTCTAAATCAGTCCAAATAACGTTCTTTAAAGCTTTAAACATTATACAGTGTTCCAGAGACGTTTTAAGGACGCATTTGGAACTAGGGTTACCAAGTCAGTAAGCAGCTCGGCCCGGAGATTTCGGTGACGATTATAAAAACACATTTTAACAAGAGACTTGCCATATAATGCGCCTCGAGTTTTGACTGCGGTAACTGCACCTTTATTACCAAGCTCAGGTACGTTTCGAATCAGCACTATAGCCATCCAGGCATGCGCACTGTGATCTGCTATCTCCTTTTCCCGTGCGAGTGAGCGCCGTGTTGTCATGCACTGGCGCTCACTCGCACACTTCTCGCATGAGCGCATGACTGACTAGCTAAAGTGCTAATTCCAAAAGTCTGAGCTTGGCAATAAAAGTGCAATTACCGTAGTGAGAACACAAGTACGGAGATCGGTCTCATTATTACTCCGTATGTAAAACACACTGGAGTCGTCTCGCTGCAAAAAAAGATTAATTTAAAATCGATTGACTGCAATTCAAAAATAAAATCGTCAATCGACAATTTTGGTGAAATGCAATTCAAGTCAAATATGGTGAATTGCATTTAATATCCAATTGTTAAATCGCAATTGAAAAATTTGTCAGTGAATTGTATTGAATGTCTGCAACTGCAGTGAATTGTAGATATGCAATAGAACCAGTGTGCGGTCTATTGCACTGAATTTTTTCGCAAGCCAATGAACCGTCTTTTGGATTTAATTGACGACTCTCAATGCAAAAATAATTTTGTAAATGGTTTTATATTATTCAATAGAGGTTAATGTAAAAATGGAGATTGGTCATGCGATACATCTAATTGCATTGAATCCCACATACATTTATAGACTGTAATTATTTTTAATTGGAGTTTTGCAATAAAATTTTAATTTATTGAATAATAAAATAATACGTTAATAAATAGTATTATTGAAGAAATTGAAGTGGTAATTGATAATAAGAAATAAAAGTTGTTATATAATTTGTACCTTTGGACTAAACTTCAGTAAATATTGATTGTTTAAGGGGTCATTCTACTATCTCGTCAAAAAAAAGGTGATTTTCCAGAATTTTTTTCTCAACAACTACTTTATATAATTGAATACAATTTTCAGCGTTTATTCATGCTGTCTCAATGTTCACAAAAACAATCTTTTCACATAAAATTATTATTTAGTTCAGGTATTATTTAACAATAAACAAAGTGTCTCAAAAAAAGGCATGTCCACTGCGCGCACGGTATCTCCAGTCAGCATCATCTGAAACGAATAGATCAGAAATTTTCTTCATTATCAAAATCGTGTTTTTTTTTTGCTCTTTTTTTGTTAATTTACCTATGTTAAAGGACCCCGCACCAAATGTACAGAAAAAAGCCTTATGATAAAAAATTCTAAAAAAAATTTTTTCTTGTATTTTCGAACCTGCAAACTAAAAATTCGAAAGAAAAATGTCAGAAATATGGACAGTTTTTAGACAAACACTTGCCCAAAGTTTCGATTTTTACATGTATTTTAATGGAAAAATGCTTATTTTAGCAAAATGTTTTTTTTCCTCAAAAACGCTATGATAGATTTGACTGAAACTTTTATATTTTGACGATCAGGCGTACCGAATCAAAAGATTCATACCCACGAACTTGAAAGATTAACGATTCTTTGGGTATACAACATGTTTTTCGGGGTGTTTTTGTACCCTAAACATCCAAGTAACATATGTAAATCATCATTTCTTAGTAAATAAAATCAATAGAGATTTTTATTCAACTGCTACGGTATGAAACGACTTTCCAATAAGTGGAGTAAGCGTACATAGCAAGAATTTGTTTTGCCCTCCTTTGGGGGATGTTTTACCATCCCTTAAACAATGAGTCTGAAGTTCCTAACGCATTAATCAATAACGAAAAATAATTTTATTTTTAAATGCATGAAAGCTGCCATTTTATGACAGAAAATAGTCGCGTACAACCCAAAAAACTTCTTAAAGCACTTTCAACCCCTCATCAGATATAAAACTCACCCAAGCTACCCTTAAATATTTTTAAAATTCAAGAAAACCAACCTAATTCAAAAATCCGCCCAGTTCTTGCTGATAATAATTTCAAATAATGCCAAAGGGGCACACAGAAAGTCTCAACCCTTCAGCACATGTAGAACTCACCCCAGCCACCCCCGAATATTGTAAAAGTTCAATAAAATCACCCTAATTCAAAAATACGCCAGGTTTTTCTGATAATGTTTTCAGTTGATGCCAAAGGGACAAAAAAGTGTCTCAATCCCTCAGCACATATAGAACTCACCCCAGTAACCCCTAAATATTTTTAAAATTCAATACAATCACCCTAATCCCAAAGTACGTCAGGTTTTTTCTGACTATATTTTCAGTTGATGCCAAAGGGGCAAAAAAATGTAACATCCCCTCAGAACATGTAGAACTGACCCCAGTCACCCCTAAATATTTTTAAAATTCAATATAAACAGCCCAATTCCAAAATACGCCAGGATTTTGATGATAATTTTTTCAATTGATGCGAACGGTTCACACAAAAAGTCTCAAAACCTCAGTACATGTAGAACTCATCCAAGTCTAAATATTTTTAAATATTTTAAAAATTCAATAAATTCAAAAAAGTAAGATGAAAGGACAGTTTTCAAATACGCACTTATCAAAGTTACAATTTTTACATGTATTTTAATGGAAAATGATTGTATTGAATTTTAAAAATATTTAGGGGTGACTGGGGTGAGTTCTATGTGCTGAGGTTTTGAAACATTTTTTTGTCCCTTTGGCATCCACTGAAAACATTTTCAGAAAAATCCTGGTGTACTTTGAAATTATGGTGATTTTATTGAACTTTTGAAATATTCGGGGGTGGCTGGGGTGAGTTCTACATGTGCTGAAGGGTTGAGACTTTATGTGTGCCCCTTTGGCATCAATTGAAATTATTATCAGCAAAAACTGGGCGGATTTTTGAATTAGGTTGGTTTTGTTGAATTTTAAAAATATTTAGGGGTAGCTTGGGTGAGTTTTATATCTGATGAGGGGTTGAAAGTGCTTTAAGAAGTTTTTAGGGTTGTACGCGACTATTTTCTGCCATAAAATGGCAGCTTTCATGCATTTAAAAATAAAATTATTTTTCGTTATTGATTAATGCGTTAGGAACTTCAGACTCATTGTTTAAGGGATGGTAAAACATCCCCTAAAATTAGGTCAAAATATATTCTTGCTATGTACGCTTACTCCACTTATTGGAAAGTCGTTTCATACCGTGGCAGTTGAATAAAAATCTCGATTGATTTTAGTTACTAAGAAATGATGATATAGTTTGATGTTTAGGGTACAAAAACACCCCCAAAAACATGCTGTATACCCAAAGAATCGTTAATCTTTCTAGTTCGTGGGTATGAATCTTTTGATTCGGTACGCCTGATCGTCAAAATATAAAAGTTTCAGTCAAATCTATCATAGCGTTTTTGAGGAAAAAAAACATTTTGCTAAAATAAGCATTTTTCCATTAAAATACATGTAAAAATCGAAACTTTGGACGAGTGTTTGTCTAAAAACTGTCCATCTTTCTGACATTTTTCTTTCGAATTTTTAGTTTGCAGGTTCGAAAATACAAGAAAAATTTTTTTTTAGAATTTTTTATCATAAGGCTTTTTTCTGTACATTTGGTGCGGGGTCCTTTAAAATTTTTAAAACCGCTTCGTCACACTGTAGATATTTATATTAAGAATAAATGTAGAACATTTGAAAGTAATCGTTTGAAAACTTTTTGAGAAATCGTGCGCGCAGAGCGCAAAAACGTTGTTTCGAGAAAAACGCGTTTAAAGTTTTCGGAACATAAAAATTGTAAGAAAAAGTCACTTACACTCAATCAGCGATCCCTGCTCCATATAATATTCCTTCTGCTCGTTTGAATCAATCCTCCTGATTTGATAATCTTTTTCACTTTATATCTAACATTTTCACTAAACGAAACTGCACAAAATGAAACAACGCCACGATGTTTACAAGCACTCAGCTCTCTACGCGCTTTTGCTCCAAGCTCTCAAAAGTATAGAAAGACTCCGAATTTCTGTTTGAAATTTTGATAAGATATATCTGAATATGTAGCCTATCGAAAAATGTAAAGAAAAAAATTGGATTTTTCAAAAGTGAGATAGTAAAATGCCCCCTTAATGAGGATAAAAAGTGACTTTGGACATAAATTAACAATATAATACAAATAATATTCATCGAATTTTGTTGACTTAAAGTACTTATTAAAACTAATTCAATATTTATTGTAATTCAATACTAATTGTTGAAAGAAAAATATATATTTTCAAATTATATGCGTTTAATAGTATAATAAATAAAAAAGGTGTGATTTCTACTAAATTCAAAATTAACAGAAATTTTTTTTAAATGGAAAAATTTAGTCTAATTAAGAGAATGAAATGTAATAAATTTTCAATAATTTTTTAACTTCTGAGAGTTACTTGAGTATATTAAAAACAGTGAAATAAGTGAAGATGTTATTACAATTAAATTCTATTTATTTTATTACGTGCATTTGAAAACTGACATCATTCCATAATGATGAAATGCCGCCAATTGCATCTTTACGATTTAAATACATTGCGTCAATTCAAATCCATTGAGGTACATTCAATGATAGTTCTACCAATTGCGCATTTAATTGCAAATGCTCATTCCAACATTTCCATTTAAATACAATTGGCCTTTTTTATTTGCAGCGCTTGTGCCATCAGCCGTGAAACCCGGAGGAATCAGACGTTAACCCGGAGATCGTTTTCGTTCAAATAACGTCTTTTGACTTGTACGTCCAAGAAACGTTTTTCCCTGTTGGAAAACCCTGTACGGGAACCCGTAACTATTCCTGTACATGTTCCTTTGCTAGAATAGGACCAGATCTAGTACAAGAAACGTTACAGGGTTAGCATAAGAAATTGAGACACGAACCTGTACTCAAAAATGTACAGGAAAATGCAAGAAACGAGGGAACCCTTACGGGAACGCGTATACGTCCTAAGTGGCGACGAATGAACATGTAGGGGATCCTATAAAGCAGGCCTGTCCAAATAGGGGAAAACTGCTCATTCACCACATCCCTTTTCTCAGGTCCAGAGGCTTGGGGGGTGGTCGCTCTCGTGAAGTTGAATGAGTAGAGGTCGGTGGTGGTGTTAAATTCCTATATCTGCTAAATAAGCAGTTTTCCCCTACTTGGACAGGCCTGCTGTAAAGAATCTAGCACGGTTTCCGCTGTATCGGAAAAATTTTAATATGACAAATTTAATGATGTGAAGGAACATAGATACATATCATTAATACATTGCCTCTCTTTATATTCTTGCAGATTCAACTCATTAGCGAGAGAGCTAGGTCGTAGCGCACCCTGGTGGATTAGTTTCAATAGGGTTCCTGTACAGGATTCTGTAGAGGATTTCGTACCGAATCCTGTACAGGAACCCTAGTGAAACTAATCCGCCAGGGTACTCTAGGGCTTAGCTCTCTCGCTAGTGAGTTGGATCTTCAAGGTTATAAAAAGGCAAGGTATTCCAGGTAATTATCCATGTTCGTTCACATCATCAAATTAATGGCAATAAAATTTTGCCGCTACGGAGGAAACTGTGCTAGATTCTTTACAGGATCCCCTACATGTTCACTCGTGGCCACTTAGGACGTGTACACGTTCCCGTAAGGGCTCGTTTCCTGCATGTTCCTGTACAGGTTCGTGTCTCAATTTTGTATGCTGAACCCGTAACGTTTCTGGTACGAGATCTGGTCATAGTTCTGGCAAAGGAACACGTATAGGAACAGTCACGGGATCCCGCACAGGGGTTTTCAATAAGGTTAGGCGGGTACGAAATTTAAGAACATAATTGGAACGTCCTAAAAACGTTCCGTGGACGTACAAGTCAAAAGACGTTATTTGAACGTTCCAAAAACCGTCCTAAGTAAGGCCAAATAATGGTCTGAAAAAGTTTCATGTTCAAAATACGTCCAAAAAAAGGTTCAGGAACGTACGTTATTTGGTCTGACTTAGAATGTTTTTGAGCCGATCTAATGAGGTTCTTTAACGTTTGTGCTCACTGGGTTCCAAATTTAAATGTTTCAAATCGAATTTAAATTTAAAAATATTCCGAATTTGAAACATTTCGAAATCGAACTTAAACCATTTTTTTTTCTGTAAAGAAATTATGCATTTTCCTGCTTGGTTATTATTACTTTTTCAAAATTACTATCCATGATATTTTACGAATTGAATAGATATTTTTTTATGAGAAAAGTTATTTTAAAATACTGTATTATATAAATGGGAATGGGTAAAAACAATGATATCCTCCATTAAACATTATTTCCTAATTAAGTATTAGATGCTATACACTCAACTCCCGATTCTGGGCCGTCCTCGGGTCTGGACGGCCCAGAATCGGATGCGTTTTTTCATGTCAACACTGAGAACCGCATTTGTAGTATCTGACCTTGGCACATTATATGCCCAGAGAGGCGTGATGTAAACAACTTCTGATATTGCACTGACTATCCAGCCGTTAAGGTTAAGGGACGCTCAGGGGGAGACAGAAGCAGCCAATCGTGAAGCCGGCCGAAGATCGGGAGTTAGGTGTTAGTTGATATTTCTACCATGGTCAACACCTTAAACCAACAATTGATTATTTTTTCCCAATTCTGTTAATAATGATGTAGTAAGGATATCTACAAACAGTAGTTAAGATTTTGAGAAATATTTCTAAATAAATTCTATACATTAAAGATTTAGAATATTGTCTCAAATTAAAAGCATTACAAATATCTTACCTGCTTCCGCGGAACCCCAGAGCACTCCAGAGACGAAAAAATGCATTGAAAATAAAGATATAAAAACAGAAAACGAAGGAATAAAGAATACTTCGTTTTTTTTTCTTAAAAAACAGCGCAAAACTGTATTTTATTGTTTCGTCTACTCACAAATAAACACAGGCGCACTCCATCGTTTTTAATCCAATGAATTAAACGGAAACGAAAAAAAAAAATAAATAAAATAAGAAATAAATAAATAAATATAGAGATAGCCCTTGTTTTCGTTTCTTTTCCATTTATAGGAACATATCGCCTTCTTGCTCCTTAATTTTCAAGATCATCGACATCATATAATATGTTTAATAACTTTATTTACAAAACATTGGGTCTCGGTTCTTACATCACTAATAAATTTGCTTTTTTTCAAGGTTCGAATTATTTACAAAGGTTTTAAGAGTACAGAATCGCCTCAGAGTAGCGAACGAGTGAGGCGCATATCCCATAGTCATCCTAGTTCATGACTACAGCAATTCTTTCATGTTTCTGAAAAAGAAACTCCATGGTTCTGATTATTCTTAAGCCGACAGAAATGAAAAGATATCTGCGATTTTTATTTTTTATACAGCCGTTTTTCCTTTGAACGTCGTTCTACGATCACTATGTCTTACGAAACTGACACTTAGTTTAAATGCAACCTGCATAGAGAGATGCTTCTAAAGTCTTTAGGACTAACAATTTCGCTCCACTAATATCTTTATTTTTTTTATTTCATGAGTGCTCCGTCAATAAATATGTCCTTCATTAAGTGCTGGCTGCGAATTTCGCTTCACAGGACGAGGAAAAGACAAACCAAGAAGGCATGAAACGACAAATTTTGCAGAACAATTTACACAACCTGGGAACGAGATCACGGGAACTTAACTTTCTTAAAACGTTTCAGTCAGAAATGCACGATTTTTTTTTAATCATACATAATTTGTCAAGCTTTTCCAACAAAAAAGTTCAAGCTGAAGAGAGAGATAGAGAGAGAGACTTGATTTTTCAAAGACGTTTAAACTTGCTTCACTAACATTATCTTTTTACATTTAACTTTCGATACATTTCTACAGTAATTGTCACGATAAAGGTAGTAGAAAATATAGACAGTGTACGTGTTCCTTGCTTGAATCCATATTTAAAAAATTCCTTAATATCTGCTTACCGATTTCATTAAAACTTTATAAATCAAAGTTTCTACTGAATGAGTTAAGTACTTCAAAACATTTTATCCGACAAATACTCCTGAATTATGTAAATACAATTTTTCGTTAATCTGGAAGATTTTTACTTCAATAAAAATTCGATTAGAATTGTAATCCCACTTTAAATTATTAAAAAGTGATTGAACACTATTCCAAAGTTGAAAAATATACTAAAAACTAGTTTAGTTACATTAAAAAAAAAAACAATGAAACTCACACAATGTAGGTTATATGAGCGTTACAATTTTAAGATCGAAACTATTAAATCTCTTAACACGACTAGCCTCGATTAAATTAACTCAAAAGTACTTGGACATGCAGTTTATTAAAACTGCATGTTTTTATAAATCACATTTATATTAACTGCATGGTTCTCATTCCGGAAATGCCGCACGGCTCATTTGTTGAGAAAAACAATTTTTTCGTTTTTAAAAATGAGCAAGAGGCTGGGAAATTAAATTTACTTGTATTTGTTTTTGAAATGTCTCACGGTAAATTTAGGATAAGAAAAATTAAGGAGGTGGAAGTTCTTGTTGTGTTGATATTAATCTTTATTATCGTGAACTCCTATTTTTCATTGACAAAGAGTAAAATAGAAGAACATATTACACAAGAAAATAAATATTTAATTTAGAATTTAAGAAATTAAATTCAAAATAAAATTTAAATTTCTCTTGAAAGTCCAGCATTAAAACGTAACTACCAAGTTATTAGAAATTAAAAAAAATTCTTGAAAAAAAACTAAGAATCCAATGATTAAATTTGGAATACAGTCTCTTAAATGTCTCCATTCAAATTTAAAAAACAACTGGATCCTCCTTTTTTTATTTGCATAGATACATTTAATAGTGTGTTGTCTTTTGATCCTTAGATTTTTGCATTTTTTTTTTTTTCAAGAAAAAATAATTTTTTCTTCACTTCTAACAATTTTGCAGTTCTACATTATAGAATATAGATAGTGGCCATTTAAGAATTTAACGATTAAATTTGGGCAAAAAATACCTAAACGTCTTCATTCAAATTTAAAAAACAACAACGTTTTTGGTTTTTTTATTTGAATGGAGACATTTAATAGTGTGTTGTCCAAATTTAATAGTTCGATTCTTCGTTTATCTAAAGAAAGAAAGTGATTTGTTTTTTAATTTGTAAGACCTTTGTAGCAATATTTGAATTAATCTTAAAAAATATTAAATAAAATGCTATTTTCAACCGAAATACATCAAATTAAATTGTTATTTCTTTCCTATCTTGAAGTAATCGTGAGACATCTAAAAAAGAAACATAAAAAGAAAATGTAATTTCCAGCTTTTTTGGAATTAAAATCTATCAAGAGAATGGATTTTTTTTTCAATTTAAGAGATAAAAACCATTTTTTGCCATTTTCAAGATCCAGATCAATCGCAAAACTTTTTCAAATCATTACTGAACTATTTTTTTTTGTTTAAAGAAGGTATAGAATCTCTTCTCAATAACGATATTTTAGTCAATTTTTGGAAAATTTCGACAACACGACAAAATCGTTCTTTTTTTGTTTTGTTTTTTAATTAACGTCAACATTTTTCCTTTCTGTGCCTGAAATAACAGTAAGGTATCCTCGTGACCAGTCGTGTTAAGCGACACTCCGAAAAATGAATGAAACTTGAAAATCGAGAACGAAGAAGTTTTGCCAGGCTCCCTTAAATCCTCGTTTTGTGGAATGTAAATTTATTATCTAATTTACTTCAGAGTGATTTTATAAGCCTCGACTTTTCCCAGCCAGAGGGAGTTAGTATTATTATTATTCTTCGACAACAGTAGCACTGTATTCTCGTATCTATAAAGTATATATTATGGATTTATATTTAACGTACGCTGAATAACAAGGATACACACTGCAGGGTCTAAAGTTTCGTTCTGAAAACGACTTTCGTTCAAAAGAGAACTCATTTTTAATTTACGCACACTCGAGTCGCGTAAGCAGTCTTTCCGGGGAGCTCACGAGCAAAGCACTAAACGCCAAACACCGCATTAAGTTACATGTAGCCAAGTTACGAGAAATACACTCTCGTAGCTAGAAAGTATAGGAAAACCATATAAAGGTATTTTTGAAAGAAGAAAATAATAACTAATGGTTGTAGGACTCGTTAATAACCCTTATCGATCTTACGCAATACATCAGTCTCGAAAGTAAAAGTGTCACCAACGCCGTCCTAATTTCCTTCCTTTGCCAAACAAGATTAATTATTTGGCATCCATGTGAAGCGATGATTAAACATTTCAGGTAGCTTATTTCATTTTACTCGACACACCTTGAGAATTGTGCAAAATGTGCAAACAGGACTGCAAACTTTTCAAGGATACGATTTCGATTGACAAGCATCTCCAAAAACGTACGATCCGATTTTTATACTTCGTGATGATTGCACTACATAATTCTAAGGACGTCTTTATTTCAGGAATTACAGAGAAAAAAAGTCTTGCACAGTCTTGATTGCACATTCTCACTAACATTAAAAAAACTTTTCCAATCACTGAATTTGCTTTCGATTTAAAACGCACCTAAAAAGTTTCCGCCTTAAGTCAAAATTTAGTCTCAAAATAATTTTGTCTATATGACGATCACAATAAAAAATCTATTAAGGAGAATTCAAGAAAAGATTGCAAGCGATTTCTTACATTGCTTCAAATTGCATCTTTTGACTCTATTCAAAATTCAACTTGGAAGAATGAAACTTTCGACTCTGAGAAAACGTCTATTCCAATTTTTGAGCAACATAGATTTCTTCTCGAGCCGATGGAACATTTTCTTAAAAATTAAAAAGAAAAAGTTGATAGAAAATATGGATTGAGTCTTCTATGAATCTTGAATCGCTTGTAGGCTTTTTGAATAACATCTTTGAGATCCAAAGGAGATTTTTGATTTGAAGATGAGAATCTCAGTATGAAAGGCATACAGACAGGATAGAATTCTCACACCAAGTCGTATGTTTATTTAATTGTGTACCGTTGTTGATGCATGCTGTAATCTCTCGAGTTCCTCCACTGAGAGAAGGTTGGTTTGACCAAGTTCTGGGAGTTTTCCAGCTCGAGCTTGAGCCAGGAGTTCTGGACTAAACCATCGCGCTAACTGATTTGATGTCGGCGAAAGATCTCCTCCAGTACTGCCCAGAAATCCAAGTCCTGGCGACGTTTGACGACCAACGCCAATATTTAATTGCTGGGGTCGTATTACTCGTCCGTCTGTAAAAGGGCAGCGAAAAAACGATTTTGAGAAATTATACCATTTAAAAATAACATTCAGTCTTTCTAATTTAAAAGATTCGCGTGAGAGGATCTTTATATTCAAAAGCTATTAAATGCGAAATTACTGAAAAATTTCTTGACGAACTTTGATTTCTATAGGTAAGGCAAATTATACAAATAAAATTTTTCCTAAAACGAGTTGAGAAACAGCTAACTTGAGTTCTTAAGCTGACTCCAGTTTTCAATAATTCAAATTTTGAAGACAGTTTGAATTTTTAGAATGAAAAGTTATGTGTTTGACGAAGTTAGTAAATTTTATAAAAACGTAGCTCAACTTCAACTCGTCAAGATACAAAACTCATTTAAATTCATGATAGTCATGACCGAATTAATTTCAAATCGGGCAGGCTCCATGTTCAAGTTACACAATCATTTGCCTCTGAAATATATTGTTTTCCGAAGGGAACAAGACTGAAAATACTCAAACTCAATTTACTCCTCGAAAAGCCCACCGTTTTTTTCTTGATTTATTTCTAGATTCGTCCTAATGTAAAGAAAAGCCTTTCCATGAAAGCCTGCCTTGTGCCAGCGCTTTGAAGAAAAAAGACTTTTGTTTTGTTTGAAAAACAGAAATTCCCGTTTTTTGTCAAAACGACAGAAAATACGAAAAAAGTCAAAGGAACGAAAAATTGTTTGTTTTAAAAACAAAGTTCTGTAGGATTAACTTTTTTCTCAACAATACAAAGAACGTTGTATGAACAGAGATTTTGACTCACTTATATTTATGTTCCTGCTGTTGGTTTTTTTAGTCGGAAATTCGTCCCGGGCAGCGCTGAAATAGGATTTTGGATTTCTATTTTCATTCTTTATAATTTTCTTCAAAGTAGCATTTAATAAAAAGTGAATTAAAATTTAAAATTAAATTTCAGTAAATAATACTTTATAGTTTATTCTATCAAATTTGGTCAACAGCCAAATAAAATTCATTAAAGTAAATACACATAAATATACCTAAGCACTTATATAAAAACAATTAATTTGATGACTTAAAATTTGTAATATATTTTTTATCTCTAAAACACTTTTATCGTAAGATACAAAAGTCTTATCTTCAAATTTCCAGCATTTTAATTTAATAATAAAAACAAGCTTAATAAGCTTTTTTTGAGAACAGGAATTATTTAACTTTTCAAAATTCATTTAAATTTTTTCCTAAACCTATTTTGAATACCTACTTATTTATACCGAGTTTGGACGCTCAACAGTAGGCTTTTCTTCTTTCTCAGAGTTGAAATAATTTTTCAAGACAATGTTGTTGTGCTCGTTATGTAATTAGTAATTCATAACCCAGTGTTAGAATTTAAACGTTAAAATTAAATCAAGAAAACTAACAGTATGAATATAGATTCCAGTAATTCAAAATCTCTGTTTATACAACGTTCTTTGAGCTGACGCTTCATCTTTTACATCAAACTTTTTCCTTTGAAGCCGGTATTTTTTAAATAATCTATATTCTCCATTTTTTCTAACTTCCTTCATTATTTTCTGATCAACAGGTTGTTAAAACTGTTAAATCAAGTCTATTTGGTTTTCCATCACACCATAAAATTGTGTGATTGAGAAAAAAATAAATCTTTAAGGATTTTATACATATTTTCGCAAAAATCTCGAAAATAACGCGAGATAGAAAAACGTTTCAAAAGAGTATACGGAATATACTATATACTCTTTACATTAAGGCTAATCTAGAAAAAAATCATGAGAAAAAAAACGATGGGGCTTGTAAGGAAATTGACATAAATATCTTCACATCGAGATAAGTGTCTTATTCCTTTTGAAAAACAACACATTTGAGTAGAAAATGATTATGTGACTTGAGCATGGATTGCCTGCCCGAATTGAAATGAATTCGGTCTCATATTTTTTCCACACCACTAATTATTATCTTTTACTTACATTCTTCTAAAAATGAATTTTTTTTAAACTAAATAGAAACACATAAAATACGAGTTGAAATATTTTTATATAAATGAGGTAAATGATTCTAAAAGTGTATTCCATTTTACACTTTTTTTAACAAAAATTCTAAATTTAATTAAAAATTGTAGTGAACAGCCAATATTCAAATGAAGGAGAATAAATTCTCGGAAAGAGGACGTAAAACACAGGAAAAGTCTTACTTTATAGAATTTTTTACGCGAAATTACTGTAATTTTTTCATTTTATAATCAAGAAACCTAAACTTTCTTTCTAGTCAAATAAAAGACAACTGAAAGTTTCGTTTAGATTTCAGAAACAATTTTTTCAAACGAATATACAGCATATCTTATATATTTTGAAAAAATACAAACAAACAAAAATCACAAAATTGGTTTCTGATAGGAAAACCTTCAGTTTTTTGTTGTTGTAAAACTAAACCGAAATTTTGAAAAAAAATTTGTAATGATACTCATTTCGTAATGATAGTTATTTACAAAATAAACCATTTCTAAATTATTAGAACTCTTTATTTATAAATCAAATATTGCGTAATTTGAATACACAAAATTAAGTACGGATAATTCTAAAATTTAAATGAATGTCTCTATAATTACAAGGAAATGATAGTGAAGACAATAAGATTACTTAAGTTAATGCCATGGATAATGTCTTTTAGGCGATGGATAGGAAAGTGGCAAAGGACAGGATCTGTTACTGCAATTTCAGGAATCCGTTGTATAGGTAGTAGTTAAGGACACTTGAGGAACCTGAAATGTTGATAAAATTGGCAAAGTAAGAAAAAATTCCAAATTATTTATATAATAATAAACTTTAAAAAAGTCTTGGGTGGACAAAAAAGTACAAGAAAAAAAATTTCCATTTCCGGTAATTTCTTTGCTTGAAACTGTTTTATCCCGGTCATCAAAGACATAATTTAAGCTATAAAGCTGAATTTCTTATACTTCAAGTGTTCAAAATCCAAATACAAATTAAAACATTCGAAATTCAGCAATGTTAAGTTCAAGCGTCCATATACCATATAATTTTGAACTTTTTGTAACTGTTTATTATTGAAGCTTTCGACATTCAATAGATATCTCCCTTCTTACCAATTAAACACTGTTTCCGCATTCAATCATTTTATTATTCTTAATTAACTTCATGATAAAGTTCATTAACTTCAATAATTATTGTTGCACATATGTTTAAATTTAAAATTGTATAATTTATAAAGCTTCAATCAGAAGAACTGATATTCAATTTTGAACACTTTGATTTTGAACGAATAATTATTTATTTCAAACTATTAGGGAAACAATTTTGATTCGAAATATTTATAGTTTACCAAACAATTGATCAATTGTTCAATTATAAATGTTTACCTTTGAAATTGTTACATAAATGTTTTTAATTTTTAACGATTAAACATATTAAAAATCTGACGATGTGCTAAAATTGTGCAATTTCAAATTAAAACATGATAAATTTTAGAGAACTAAAAATGAAAATCATTTAAAATTGCACAATTTCATGAAAAATTCCAGGTCAAAACATAAATCCACTTTCATTACCCAATTCAATCCCCACATAGTGTACATTAGAGTAGGACGAAGAAAAAAATATTTTTTGAATTTCAAAAATCCACGAGGCCTGCCAGTTTGTGTATTGCTACGAGAAGCTTATCTTTAACATTTGAATCCGATACAAAAATAAGCTAGCTATTGCAAGTGTATTGAAGTTATAAACAGCGAATAGTCAAATTTCTTTTTATTCCTTTGCATTTATAATCTTCGTTGTATTTATCTATTAGAATTTCTAGTCTATATTATTGCCCGACATACCTTGGATTATAAAAGTGTAGAATTTAATTTTAAAAACTGTGCAACTCCATAAAAAACTGGTCAAAAATGTCTCAAATTAGTGTTTTTCTTCTTTTTAAACAGCCATAAAATCCATGAAAATGGCTTTAAGAATCTGTTAAAGTCTCACGTTACTTGGAAAGTTAGAAGCTTTAAATTGAGACTGAAAAAACTAAAAAAAAAAACGCTTCAAATTTCACTGAGTTATGATCAAAAATATGTAAACACGTTTTTTAAAAACAAACGATAAACAATAAAAAATGAAAGATTTAACAGTTTTTTTTTCTTTTCTGATAATTTGTTGACGCCATTTACATGTTGTCCAGGCAAAGTTATGCACGTGGGATTGGGTTACCAACTTAAAAAAATATATAGAAGAAAGATATTTTGAAATTATTAAAAAATGTATTTTTTATATTTTTTAATAAATGTATTTTTAAAATTTTTTAATAACTACAAAATATTCTCACCAATGCTTAGTATGTACCTTGTATGTCAAAAATTTATTTTAAAAAAATCATTAAATATCTTTTTTAGAGTCTTTATTTAAAGCTAATGATTAACTAATTTAAAAAACTTGTGATTTTAACAAATTTTTAAAACCATATTTCATGGATTTTATGGCACCTTAGAAAGAATGAAAAAATAAATTGTAAGCACCAAGTTAATCCTATTCAATTTCAACACATCCTGCCACAGACTAATTTACCAACAATTTATTGTACAATTATTAATCAAAGTGAACGTAAAGGACTTTTCAATAATTCTGAATTCTAAACAGTTCTCATTAATATTATTATAAAATATTTATAAATTCTGGAATTATAATCATATACTTTTTATCAGTAAAAACAACAGTCCGCATCAATTTACAAAATTTAAAATTCACTGTAAAGTACTAAAATAATTAATAATATTTTGAAACAGGTGCAACTAAAAAAATGACAAACAAATTCCATGACTTATCCATGTATTCCAGGTCTTATGGCAATCCTGCCCGTTTCTTGCGCAAATACTTATTTCGAGGAAATAATATAAACTACAAAGTCTAATATATATATGAATCATCAAAATTTATAAATGCATAAGCCACAAAAGAAATGTTACGCTGTTTAAAACTTCAATACGCTTACGACAGCTGGATTATTATACACATTTTCAGGATACATTACTCGTAGCATACATAAACTACTAAAACGATATGACTGTATTCAAATTATTAATATCTAAGCTTTTCACTTAATATAGCGAATCATTTTTAGTTATTTATTTTTTAAATAGGATACCGCTGCCTCAACAACAAACTATTAGTCCGGTGGATAAGGTAGCCAATTATGCATTTCGTGTCACAGAGGCATCTTTTTTTAATGCATTTGGCACTCCAAAAAATGTTTCTATTTATGTGAAAAAAATCGGTATAAAATTTTCGTGAAAATCTTAAAAAGAAACTTTAAATCGAGGAGCTGAAAATATTCCAGCATTTTTTTTGGAAAATTTTTTTATTATAATATTATTTAAAAAATCTCCTCGCTGCGCGGGCACATTCTCATATTTTATTTTTATGTATTTTTTACGATTAAAAAAACCACTATGCGCCTTAATAAAAAATGGTTTAAAGAAAATTTGTAGATCTTTTTTTGAGATGAACTATTTTGCTTCGTAATATTTTTTCATATCTTGCATAGTTTGACCGGGAAGTGAAATTGTTTAATTTTGAATAAAATTTTTCAAGTTTAAAACAAAACTATGCGTCTTATTTAAAAATTGTCGTAATAAAATGGCATTTTTTTCACTAACATGCGTATGCCTCCCATCTTCAAATTGTTTTTCGAGGGCTTATATTCCTAAAAAAAATAATAATAAAATGGTTTGGGACACGATTTGCAAAATTCACATAGAAAATAGTCACTAGCCGCAGAACCATATGAGGAAAATAAGGAGTTTTGAACCTAATAGACTGTGAATCAAGATTTTTGCCTGTATAAATTTGTAAAAATAATATTGATCAGCTAATTAGGCTTGATACTTCTAGTTAGGAGCTTGTTAGGAAATGAATAAGGGACTTTACACTATAATCCAGGAAAATAAGAGTGTCAACACGTACCGAAAAAATCCGGCTATTAGTAACGAAATTTCGGTATAAAATGTCCCCCTTTCCAGCTCCCGCTATTCCTACCAAAAAAATGCGACGATTTGAACCGAAATTTCGGTACACGTAGCCATGGCCTACAAATAAAATCAAAATAAACTCACCATTACGAGAGGAGTTGTAGTTTTGGTTCAAGGCAAGTTGAATTTGCGGATTGGCAGTTCGTTGCTGCTGCTGCTGTTGTTGTTGTTGCAAGCTCACAAGATGCGATTGCACTTGTTGTGCCTTCATTTGACTAGTCATTTGATTCGACCTCTGACCCATTACAGAATTAGAAGCGACATTGAATTGAGGAACATTAGAATGTGGTAATGGAGCTGCCATTGTATGTTTTGAACGTGCTGTTGGATTTCCATACATTCCAGGAGTTGCTCTCTGTTGTTGCTGCTGCTGTTGAAAATCTATATTCCCACTATACTGAAACTGGGTACCACCCCCGCCTTTCACGATTGGCCGTCCTGTAACATAATTTTCAAAAACTATTCAGTTACACCCCCTTTAGCAACCAACAACATATATCAGACTATTTTCATAATACAATTTAAGGTACTAACATTGCACCCTTAATATTTTTATTTACAATCATTTTAACATCCTCATCAGGTCGTTTTTATTAAATAATAGAAAACATTTTTGTAAATGTTTAACATCAAATGACAGAATCCTGCTCGATATTGGCTTAAAACTATTCAAACAAAAATTATAGAAACAAAAATGAAAACTTTACTTGTTTTAGTGGAGCAGAAACTCTTATCACTATCACAATATAAAGGGTCGAACTAGATAAACAAAACTCAACTTTATTATTTTGATTCTAAGAGTCTCTGTTTGCACCAAGTACTTGTGAAAATACCAAGTTCGAAAATAAAACGTAGAAGAATTTAGTATTTAGAAGCCGTTATCATTGTGCAATATAACATACCAGGATGCTGTTTGACAGCAGGATTCTGCCACGTGGGGTGGACCGGTGGTTGCGATCGTGTTGGAGGTACGCGCGATTCTCCAGCAGCAACGAGAGCAACTTGATGAGCGAAATCAGCAATGACTGAAAGTTCGTCACGTCGAGCTGCCGGATTCTGGGAAACCATTTTCGATAGATCGTTGCTGCCTGTAGACGTATATGACGTTAAAATTGAGCAATAAAATCTACTTTGCAACTTTTGCAGCAATTTGCAAGAGAGGGGAATATTCCAGAAAAATTCAATAAACATGCTCATCAAATAAAAATACCAATCCTGCGACCGTTAAAAACGAACGCTAAAACCAAAAATCAAACTAAAACACTGGCTGGAAAAAAAAATTGTAAATGAAAATAGAAAAATATATCAATTATTTTTCGACTGAGTAATAAGTTGGAAACAAGGGGTACACAGCAAATATTTTAATTAAATAATTCAAAATTGAAACGTTTGAAATTGAACAATGTCAAGTCGGAAGTTTCGTATAAACACATTTTTTGATTGAACCTGTATACAGCGGATAAACAATTTATGTACCCCTCGGTTTTAAACCAGTGATATTTTTATTTACAACAAAGCTGTACTTACCGAAAAAAAAATAAATGAAAAAAGCCTTACCTTCAATTTGTTGCGTGCCAAAAAGCTCTATGCACACACCAAATTAAATTTTGAAAATTCCCCTACTGAAAGCTTTCTCTAGTAAATCTAGAAAGCCGCACTTCTAAGATTCAATAAGTAGGTTATGCAAGCGTATGAAACCAAAGACAAATTTAATCTTTAGCTCGATAAAACTAATAAATACCTTCTATTAGTAGTTAACTTCTAATTAATTTTGAAATCTGAATCTAAATCACTAGCATGCAAACTAAATAATACGCCATTCAAAGAATTTTTGCTAAGAAAGTATAGTATAACTGAACCAGGGTGGCTACTAATAAGAACTCGAAGAAAAAATTTAATTTTGAAACTCAAATCTTTAAAACTGTACAATTTATAATCTAACAAATTTCATACGGAACCTTCTAAAGTTAAAGCGATTAAAATTGAAAATTAAACATTGAAAATAGAACAATTTTAAACTCAAATATTCAATATTGTCTTTTCGTAATTTGTCCCAAATCAAAGTATAGAAATAGGAATTTTAACATAATATACATGTACAAAATATATGTCGTAAATAAAACAATTATTTATTTACACGTGCCAAACTTATTCTCAATCACAGACTGAAGTGATAAATATTATTTGAAACTACATTGTCGATCACGAGTATGACACCTCCTGTTTATCGATAATTGCGTAAGTTCTTTTAATGTTAATTATATGAGAGTTAAAGTTTGTACGCTTAAATAGGTTGAAAGGTATCGGAATTCTCTAAAAAAAATGAGCCAGGATGTTAATCATATTATCAATTTTTAAAGAAGATATTGTAAAAGTAGTGCAAATTTCAATGCTGTCATAACATTTAAATAAAATCTAATATAAGACACATTTGTCAATCTCGTTCGGATCATTTTAAAGGTAAATTTCTTTAAAATTGCACCAGTAATCATGAGGTTTGTATCAAATTTATTCAAAATATACATTCATTTGATTTTTATTATTCTTTTCCTGAAGATGAGATCTTTGAATTTTTCCAGCTTTCTAGTATCAACTTTCTAAAATATTTATTATATTAAATTTTATTTGAATTTCAAGAAAACATTGAAATTTGCACTATTTACTATTTTTGCAATATCTTGCTTAATAATTGATAAAATACCTTTATCCTGACTTCTTTTATAGAGAATTCTGATAGCTTTCAAGTTATTAAAGAGAAAAAAATTTAACCCGCAAATAATTAACAATAACAGAACTTGCGATAATCGAAAAACCTTGATGGTGTCATACACAATATGTGAAGCAATCAGATCTCCCTCTCTTTGATTCTCAACTAAACAAGAAAACACGATAAAGTAAAAAATTATATTAAAAAAAAAACTCCCGATCCTAAACCAAATTCCCGAGTTTTTCCCGATTCGCTAGATACACTGAATTTTTTAATATGTGAATTGGAAATTATTATGAATTTGCAAGGATTTAAATTCCCAAAATTGCAACTATTAATGCTTTCAATTTAAAATAGGTTTTTGTTTTAATTTAACGTTGAATTTCAAACTCTATAGTTTTGAAATTACCTAATTTATCAATTTTCGATACAAAATTATTCAATTTCGAACGTTATGAATTAAGATTCTTTAACTATTAAGGCCTTGATTTCTAAATTATAAACTTTTGAGAAATTTAAATTTAAAAGTGAACAAAAAGAGATTTAACAGCGTGGCTCAATTTATCAGAATAAATATAATCACGATAAACTTCTTTTGCATCGTATCTATAATGGCTTGAATTTGGAAAAAATAAATTTTCAAATTATGAAAGTTCCGAGTTAATCAATTAAAAATGTAGACTTAAAAATAAAAATTTTCAAATCATGCTTAGCAAATTAAACGATATTACAATTTCAAATAACTGATTATAGGGTTTTCTACTAAAACTATGAACAAAAAATATTCCCGGTCAGAAAATAAATACATGGGTCATTTTCCAGCCTAAAAAAATCCCAGGTTTTCCGGTTCAGTGGCCACCCTGTAAAACGCATTGTCGAGCCGTGTATTTCGCTATTAGCAAAAGCATTAAAATTAATGAATGCACTAAGATTAATAAAAATCCACAGAATTACAAGAATCTATTAAAATATAAAGATCCATTAAAATCGCAAAACCATACAAGTCCGAAAAGCATATATGAAACTGTTCAAAAATTACCAATTATTTGATCTTTAAACCTTTTTTACTTTAGAATTCCTTGCACCTTCGTTAAGTAATAGATGAGCAGTTTCAAAGGAAAAAAGCATGCGTATTTAGAAGTCGGCAAAAGTGCTTCTTAGGAAAGAAAGAATATTACTTAAGCACTAGAGATTATAGATGAAGTGTTTTTTATTATAAAAGAGTGTTTCGACATAAGAGATGGAGAGTTTCAGTACGTGTAATGTGCATGAAATCGAATCGCCAGTTTTCTGATGGTCCTTAAAAAAAAGCAGAGCCTAACGCCAAACTTTGGAGCGTTCAGAATTTTTGACCAGTTGCTTCGATCATCGACTTCCATAATATATCGGTTCGTAACAATCTGTTCAAAACAAAATAAACCAAGAAACAAAAGTATGCGTTTTCTACTAGAAAAAAAATAATAAAAAAAAGACTTTCTGGTGATTAAGATAGGTTACTCGTTGATTTTGAACTTAGAGTTCCGTGTCTTTTGAGTAAATTATATGGCATGCATATAACAACTAAATCTAAACATTTGACAGGTGTTTTTGCAGGAAACTTTAATCGACATGTTCCTTTTCGAGAAAATCTTGCGTTGCGCTACAAAATTGCACGGCCGATTCCTTGGGTTCGTAGATCATAACCCTGTTCTCGATTTTTGGGATTTCTTCTTGAACATTCGCTTTCAGTGAATCGTCTACGACCACTGAGTTTTTTGTAGTTTCCATTGATGAAGAAACTGATGAGGATTTTGAATCGGAATCCAAGATTTTTGAGTCGGGATCCGATTTTTTAAAATTTAAATCTGAGCTTTGTGATTCAGAATCAGAAGCTTTCGGATCAATATCCGACGATTTCCAATCGGAATCTGAGGCCTGGAAAGCCGAAACTGAATCTTCCTTGCTAAAACCTACATTTACAGAATCAAAGACAACGGATTGGGTCTTTGAATGAGAATCTAAAATCTTTAGATCAGAATCTAGTACCGATTTCGTATTATTGGGAAGCTTCGAAACAGAATTTGGATCAGAATCCAATATTTTGTTAGTGGCACCTAAAATATCTTTGCCAGAATCTACCACTGTCTTTGCTACTTCAGAAAAAAGTTTCGGACGAGAATTCAAGACTTTTGACTCTGAATTCACTACTGTTGGAGCAGAATCCGAAATTTTGAGATTAGAACCTAAACCTTTTGGATCAGAAACTAAATCTTTTGGATCAGAAACTAAATTTTTTGGATCAGAAACTAAATCTTTTGGATTAGGAACTAAATCTTTTGTGTTTGCCTTGGATTCCGAGCTTTTCAAGTTAGGATAGTCAGGACCCTGAATATTATTATTATCGTCGCTGCTTCCAGTCAATGAAGTACGAGTTAGTCTAGACGACTTAGGCTTTTTCTTTTTTGGAGTAGTTCTATTGATGGGACCGACATTCTGGAGAATTTCAGAGTTTTTAGCGTTTCTACCCTGTTTAGCATGTTTAGCATGAAAGTTTTTCTCTGAGGGTGAATTGTTTTTGTTTGAAAAGTGTTGTTGAGTTGTAGGTGTTACGTGAGATTCATTTACTTTAAATATAGGTTTAGGGTAACTACGAGGAGAAGCGGGGGAGATAATGAGTTTTAAATGATGAAATGACTGATTCGCACCCTCAGGTTCCTTCTCGGCAGTCATCTTACGCAGCACCGACGTCGGTGTGAAGGCCAAGGGCGTCGGACTTTGAGTCTGTTTCGCCGGGGAATTCACAGGACTGGGAGCGTTCGGATGTGGCTGATGTTTTTGCTGCTGGTGATGCTGCTGCTGCTCTTGTCGCTTACGGAAGTTTTCGCGTTGTTCCTCCAGTTTCTTCTTGATCAGGGCGTTCTGGATTATGGTTTGCGTGTGCATCGCAATCTCACGGGGAGATGGCACTCTGTGTGGAATGACTGTTGGAAAAAAATCAAACTTTTCATTTTTCATTCCTCGAAAATTGGTGCCCTTAACCTAGTACAGTTTAAAGGACCAAAACAAATAAAAGAAATAGAGGTTATGTTGTGAGGGCTGAAACATTTAAACTCGAAAATGTAAAAACATACCATTATTCATTGGCGATGGTATTCTTTGCTGCTGCTGTTGCTGCTGGTACAGCATCTGCTGCAGCATATGATCCTGTGGAGTGGGCGCACTAGCATGTGGACTGACTGTACGAGGTGTAGTTCCGCCGTAGACTTTCAAAATGTTCACTAGAACCTCTCGGTGCCTGTGCTGCATTGCAGGGTTCTGGAACAAAAATAATCAAAACATATTCAATTTTTAATTTAATCGTAATCTTCGAAATTATCCAAAAAAATCTTAATTTTCAACAACAAAAATTACCTGCAACTGTTGTACAAGATGCTGCCTTGTGATCTCGCCTTGCTGAAGTCCATGGATGATGGCTTGAGCTTCCGGTCTTTGAAGAAGTTCTCGAGTCGCAGGAGCACAATTGACCATCATCTGGACATCTGGCGGAATAGGACTGACACCCATCATTCGCTGCCCACCCATCATCATCGAGAGCATCTGCTGTTGTTCTTGCCTTTGTTTCTGTTGCTGCTGCTGTTGTTGTTGCTGTTGCTAAAAAAAGACAACATTCATCTTAAAAACTTTTTTCCAAAAATTAATCGAATTTGGAATAAAGACTGATGAATAATTTACTTTACGAACCTGTTGAACTTGCAAGACCTTCATTAGGTTTTCGTGCTGCAGTTGACTCTGATGAGGATGCTGAACGGGACCAAGAGGACCAACGTGATTGAAAGTTGGAGGTCGCATTGGCTCGGGGTTTTGATGCTGAACAATCGGCGTCTGAGATTTCAACTGAGTGTTAATGAACTGCATCAACGTAAACGGTTGTTGCTTCTGAGGAATCGGTCCATTCGCTGCAGGCACTGCCTGACCTCCAGTAACTTGGGCAAGTAATTTCTTAAATGCGGAGAGATCCTCATCAGTTTTCGTTATTCTAGGTGGTTCATTAGAGAGAACCGGAGGTGGAGGTCCACCCCGCATTCGTGCCTCCAATTCCTCCAAACTAAGAAAAGGTTTCGCACTCTGTTCCGCGTCCTTAATCGTGGAATTTTTCATCATCTGAACAACTGGATTCTCAGCGTCTCCCTGTCCATTTTGATTGGCTTTATTCCCTCTCTGCAACATCTCAATAAACTTCCCAGCCGTAGAAGCAGCGGCATGGTTTGTCGTATTGGCAGGAGAAATCGGAGCGAAGTAAGCGTTGGACTCCGTAACAGAAGGAATCTTGATCTTGGGTTCTGAGATGTCGTTCAGAAGATTATTGAGTAACTCATCTTGAATCGAGGGTTTACGACTGTCGAGCTGCTGAACAGGACTTTCTCGTTTGAACCACTGACTGAAGCGAGAACCTGCACCACCATTGGAACCCACTCCGTTGGTAAGCAGACCAGGAACTCCAGGAAAAATGTCAGACTTCAAGAAGTCGTCGAGATTGAAATCAGGAGGCTTCGTTTCCTGGTTTTGACCTACACTCGATTTTTCAATGGCATTTGAGTTCTGTTCAGAGGAGGTGATTTTGCACTCCTCCGATTTCTCCTTCGGATGAGGAGACTGTTGTTCGTTTTGCTCCAAGATGGGAGAATGAGGGGCAGCGCCAACGTTTATTTGTGGCTCCATCGAATTAGGAGTGCTTCGACCCTTCGGCCCAGCGGAATGATTCTCATTCTGTTTTTCCTCCTTCTCAGCAGCTTTCTTCGCTCGTTTCTTCTGAGCTGGTGATTGTTTCTTACCCTTGGTGGTATTATTGTTGGTCTTCTCCTCAGGGATGTCTTCAAAGCCTCGCAATTCGATAGTATCATGCTGAGAGGTTGGTCCAGAACTGAACCACTCGGGTTCTTCGATCTCCCGTTGATCACTGTAAGTTCTCCTACGATCGTTCCCGTACCTGCGATCTCTTCCACGATCCTTGTCTCGGTCATTTTGCTGGTTGCGTTCATTTCGTTCCAAGCCCCGGTCTCTATCACCAAAGTCTCGACCGAAGGAGCGACGTTCGTAGCGATCGTTCCTGTCGTCTCGATCGCGGATGTTGTCACGATCACGCATAGGGTCTCCTCTTCCGGCCTCGCGATTGTCGCGATTGTCTCGGTCTCGGAGAGGCCCACCGCCACCGGGTCTGAAGCTAAATTCCGAACGGTCTGAATCCAACTTGTCGTTTTCCGATCGGAAGTCCCACATGTCGCGGTTCAAGATACGACCACTGCCGATTCGTCGAACAGGTTCTCGATGAGGGACCTGGAATTATATGACAGGCTTCACAGTGATCCTAAAGAATATTTTAGGGGCAATTTTAAACAACCTGGAAACAATGCATTACTGTTCTTACATTACATTTTTTTATCATTATTGATGCTATCAATATAAAATTTAAATTGAGATGACAAAATTCTTAATTTTGCTTTCGCCTCTTTGCTATAATTTCTTAATGAAGCGACATCTTTATGGTTTCTTATTATTTTCAGGCAAAGGCATTGCAAATACTTTGATTCTTTAATATCCTTGATGAAATTTACCGAATGTTTAGCTGATGCAATAAATAAATTTTTAACGTCCTTTTTGAAGTACAAGATCCTTTTACTTTTTATGTGTATACATAAGATTTATCAGAAGTATTTTGCAGTTTAAATTTATAAGAAAGGAGTCGTTAATCCACTGGAAAAGATTTCTATTTGATTCATATTTTTATAAATACGTGAATAAATCGTTTTTACACTCGTTTTTACTTGTCAATAATGAATTATGATTCAAGCTACAAAAACACATTTTGAAATAGAAACTTCGAATCTTGTGAACGTGAATATTGGAAATATTTTAAAATAATCAAAATACCAAAAGATTTCACACAAATTTGGGGATAATTATGGAAAATTCTCCAAATAGTGTACTTTCAGAGGAAATAGGGGACAGGCTCTGAAACCTAATATTGTGAAGTTTCCATTTTTAACTCAATTGCTTCTGGGTTTATTTACAAATTATAAGAATTGAAAAAATAATTACTTTCAGTTACCGGTTTTCTTTTCTAAAAACATAAATATTTTTGAAGATTTAATCTGATAATTTAAGAAAGATAATAATGTATTTTATTGCGTGTTAGTGGAAATATTCATTACTTTGTATTTGTTTAATCGCTTAAAGCCAGTCGAGATAAAATATTGAAACAATGAGAACGAACATAGACTTTTTTTAATTTTCCACTAGAAACAGCAGAATCTCGGTAAATACAAGAATACACGCAGATTTTTGGGGACTGATTGTTGTCTACTTTAAAAAATTCCGTTTGAAGAAAAAACAAAGAAATATTAATCCCAGATATTAACTTATTGAATAATCTTTTACGCTGTCCATTCTTTTCTAAAGATGTTATTTCACTGTGATCAGAAATACATTGTTTACTTTCTCTCTTTCATCTCTAATATTTTATTCAAATTTCAAACTGCTGTTAAATGATTCCAAGTTAGTGGCGCTGTTAGCGGAATTATAAATAGACCAACATTATTTAATATTTATGCACTAAAAATAAAGTTACACAATTCCTAATAAATAATCGGCTATCGTAAATGAATCGCGTTATTCATTCTGAATTGATAACACACTGCAAGTCAAATTACAACCCATTGTAAAAACATATCACCCTAAGCTCGTGCGATTTGATAATTTTTTCAAGTTATTTCAAACTCTATACAAAAGACAATTTAATATAATAATTAATAATAAAATAATAATATAATTTTAAATATCGTGCATTTCCTTACCTCAGCTTTTCCTAGCGGACTCTCAGGTCGTCTAGTTGGGGGTTGCGATACGTTGACGAAACATCCGGAGTTAAAGCTTCGCCGCTGCGGGCTCAGAACTATACCATCCTGCTCCTTTCTAATCCTTTCGCGAGGATCTCCGCTGCGACGCTTGGCATGATTTTCTGGGACATGATCGTTGCGACTGGCTGGCTCATCTTCCGGAGGCGTTTCACTTCGTTTCCTATCGAGATGCCAACGCTCAGGATCCCAAATACCATGTTTACTGTAAAAAAAAGTGACAAGGAAAATGAAAATGAGAAGAATCAATTTCGACATAAAGATTGAAAACAGGAATTAAAGAATTAAATTCAGCAGGGTACGAAACTTACTTGTTGTATGCCGAGTCCAGACAGTCGGGTCTTCGTTTGGATAAAGGTGCCACCTTTATTTCCATCAGTTCCTCCTATAAATAAATTACATCGTTTTATTTCAGTCACCAATTCAAACATTAATATTATTTAATCTTAGAGTAATCACTTAATTTATTTTATTATTATTTTATAGTGATATTATTCAAATCTATAACTTTGAATTACGATCTACACCGTTTGCATTATTGCGTGTACTCGTAAATGACTGTACCATTACAAATTTCATATGAGAAGCTTGCAGTACTGAGAAATTTTTCATTACAAATACTTAGTTTAACACTTCTAAGAGGCTTAGGAAGAAGGAAAAATAAATTTATATTGAAATATGTTGTTCTACAAATAAAATAAGGGGACACATTTTTGATGCGGAAATTCTTAATGTATCGAATAATTCGAATATAATATAAAAATTTAAAAAAAGGATAAAATGGTGACGGGTTTTCTGTAAATTTAAAAAATACATTATCCGTAAATCTCCACTGAGCAAATTAATTCCGAATTGGGCAGAGTTTTTTTCTGTTGATTTTTTTCTACAGTCGTCCTAATATAAAGATTATATTCTATGATAGACTGCCCTATGTCCGAGCTTTGGATAGAAGAAAGAATTGCCTGAAAAACGAAAATTCTTATTTTTCGTAAAAACGACACAAGATACGAAAAAAATCGAAGGAATAAAATTGTTTCTCTAAAAAAGTTCTAGAAAAATATTTCATAACTCTTCTATCTCGCGTTATTTTAAAGATTTTTGATAATATATCTTTAAAATCCTTTGCAATTTTGTTTTCTAAATAATTAATTACATCAAACTTTTACTTTGAAGTCGGTTTTTTTTAATAACACAGCTCCACAAAAAAAATCGAGAAAATTACCCCTGGAGTCTGACTATGTCTATCACATTTTTTCACGTCAGGATTTTCTATAACCTTAAAAAATAGGCCCAAAACCCCAATAAATCCTCTATCCATTGACCACTTAATCCCCATAACCCCTTAACCTCAAAATGCCATAACCACAAAACCCCCGAACCCGGTAAAAAAAGAGACATATGCGCGTTGAAGCCCTGGAACACAGTATTTTCGAGCCATGCATGCTTCTTGAGCCCTAAGCCCACATTCTTTAATAACCCCATAACTCCGAAACCCCATAACCTGGTGAGAATAGCCTTATGTACGAACTCTTGCGAGTCAAATCTTCGGACATCATTGCTGTACTACTTATTAGTGTTTTTGCAATCCAGGGTTCCTGGGTTCGGCAAAACGTAGGTTCTCCCAACGAAAGTCTCGTACTCACCGGGTTATGGGGTTATTGAAGCATGTGGGTTTAAGGCTCAAGAAGCATGCATGGCTCGAACATACTGTGTTCCAGGGCTTCAACGCGCATATGTCTCTTTTTTACCGGGTTCGGGGGTTTTGCGGTTATGGCATTTTGAAGTTATGGGGTTATGGGTCTAAGGGGTTATTGGGATTGAGTGGTCAATGGATAGATGATTTATTGGGTTCTTAGGCCTATTTTTTAAGGTTATGGAAAATCCTGACGTGGTCGGCTTAAATAATGGACCCCGAATTTGGATTCAGCAACCCCGAAAACATATGATAGACAGTCAGACTCCAGGGGTAATTTTCTCGATTTTTTGTGTGGAGCTGTGTAATCGATACGCTCCACTTTTCTATCTCACTTCATTATTCTTCCACGAACACATTGTTAAAACTACTAAATGAAGTCCTTTTTGGGTTTGTATCACACAATAAAATTGTATTGCTGAGAAAAAAATTAATCTAAGGATTTTATACATACATACTTTCGCAAAAAACTTGAAAGTCACGCGAGATAGAAGAAAGTGTCAAGAAACATTTTTCTAGAATTTTTTAGGGAAACAATTTTGTTCCTCTCACTTGTTACGTATCTTGTGTTATTTTGGCCAAAAACGTGAATTTTTGTTTTTTCGACAAAAAAATGCTCTCTTCTCTCCAAGGCGTGAACACAGAACAGACTATCATGTAATATATTCTTTGAATTAGAAATAATCAAGGAAAAAAATCAAGAGAAATAACGCTGCGTTTTTTGAAAAAATTGACTTTGAATATTTTGAGAATGAAAAATATGACACATTTGACAAAAAATGTACCATTTTTGGATAATTCACGTTTTCAATTTTTCGTCATGTTTGAGTTGAAAATGATTCTGAGACTTAAGCATGGATTTCCTGCCCGACTTAAAATGAATTCGGTTTCACTTAATGTTTTTTAAAAGGATTGATGACAATATGTATTTAAAAAAATCAAAATTAATGATTACTTTACTACTACCGCCTAAACGGAAAAATGTGAAACAGAAAAAGTGGTTTGGAATGCAAATTTCTACAAAAAGTCCTTGTACTTTTTAAATATCTGACACCTGTGCTGTTTTTCATATTTCAAAATTTCTATATTTTCTTCGGACCATTCGATTGATCAAAAATTTCCTCATTAAATAAAAAAGAAAAAAAAAACAAATATCTATTACTCTTTCAGAAAAAATAACAATTACATTTTTTTGACAATTTGTGATCATGGTAAGGTTAATTTAAATCTAGAATTTTTATGACATTTTGCATGATTTGAAATGGAATCAGTCAGTTTACAAAACTGTTTTATTTCATTTTGAAAAAATTTTAAATTAACAATCTAAATTTGTCAGTATTAAAAACTTTGCAATTTAAATTCGATACCATAATAATAATGTCTACTGAAAAAATGACCCATGCCTTTGTAAAAACCTTTAAAACCCGAATAATTTAAACTCTGAAGCGTTCGAAAATGTACAATTTTACATTTTAGTAAAAAATGGTGTACAAATTTTAAATTAGAATAATTAAATGTAATCAGTTGAAAAAATTAAAACACCGGGAAAGTATAATTTCCAATGTGGAGAGTTCAAAAACAACAAAATGCCAATTTAAAACCTTCAAAATATCGAAGGGAGTTAGACTTATCAAAAAGGAATGTTGAATATTGCAATCGTAGTCTATTTAAGATTTAAAAATGATTATTTACAAATCCTACATATCTTATTTGCCAAAATTTGTATACAAATTTATAAATCAATATACCAAATTCAGAAGGAAACAAACCCGAGTGTACTGGAATTGAGGCCTTGAACGGCCCACTTCCACGATCGAGGAATCAGTCACCTCTCCGGCAACCGACATTGATATAATCGCCTCATCTCCTGGAACAATAAAAATAACACGAAAGTTCAGAAATTGAAATATATTAAAATTCCACTATCCTGAAAATAAGATTCCTTAAACAAATTGTTCATCATTTAAATAAATCATATTTATCCTAATAAATTATTTAATGATTTATGGATATTCTAACATAAATTTCCTCGGGACGCAAGGACACTCTGAAATTATGAAAATTGTAAAGGCTCTTTGTCACACCTCGTAGAGGTCAAACGAATAGAGAATTTTCTTATCAATAACATTCGCACATATTTATCAAGTTTACACTCCTATTTAAAGATCCTTGATACATGAAACCTTATTTTTCAATAGACTAAATCTGAAAGAAAAATACCAAACGGATGGCATGGATCAACTTTGAAAGATTATTTATTAACTCATACAAAAATTAAAAAATACTTTAAAAAAGATTGAGTAATTCTTGGAATTAAAATGCCCCCATATTTCAATAATAATCGTTTTGCTTTCAGTAATAAGTTTTCTCTAAAAAGTTGTTTTGAATCCATTTAGGTAAATTCCTATCTTCAAAGTGGCAATAAAAACCTGCGTTTACTGTTTACATTCCGCTTTTTTTTTGCTATGAGACTTGAGGTAGAAAATCAAGGCATCAAAATAAATATACCTAACGTTCAAATGAACGAAAAGAGACTTACGAAAGGATACTTTTTTCTGGGAATTCAAAGTTTTGTTTCGACGAAACCAGTGAGCAGACTTCGTATCCATGACTAAAGTATAATCGAGGTATGGAGAGCCGGTGGGTCCAACCAGAGGACGACGTCTGGGTCGCCGGTATCGATGAGGACCGACTCTAGCGATATTTGAGGTGTTTAACTTGGTCATCTTGGATGTCGAAAAAATCCGAATTCCAAAGTCTCGAAAAGCAATTCGCACACGAAATTTGTTTTTAATTTTCTGGAATGAGTAACCGACGGTGTGTTTACACTTGAAGGACACGCACACTACACGATTTGTTATGATTATTAAGAGAAATTCTGCTATTCTTGTGAATTTCGCCAATCGAATATCTCTCAATTATAAATAGAATAATTTATAAATAATTAATCCGTCTTGCGATAAAGACTCTCCGGAATAAATTTTTAATTTTCCGGTAAAGAAATAAAATTCGAAACACTTAGCGACTTTGCGATTAATTTATATATTCGCACACAAATTTGATAGACCTAAACTTAAAGACAGTCTGCACTACACGATGTTCCAGGACAAACTGAGTGAAGTTTTGTGAGTCAGGTCAGGACTCAGGAACCTTATCGAAGGGTAAATGAACAGGAGGGAAGAAGCGTCCAATCAAAACGAAAACAGTTCTCACGTGTTATGAAATGGAATACGAGATTGGTCAGAATGCAAATAGCCGTTTCTGGAGTTAATCTTCAAAGCAATATTCAGATGAAAAGTAATTTTTAGAGTTTGAATTATTGAAATAATTTACTCCAATTTATTATTATTTTATTATTATTAAATACTAACAAAAACAGAGCGCTTATTAGTGTTTCGTCTTTTGATTGCCTAATTATCAAATTAAAATATATGCTTAAATTTAAAATACTACAAAATACAATTCATAACCACAAATTGAAATAGAAACACCGGCTTTCGGGATACGATTATATCTCAGCAGGAATTAGAAGCAAAGAAAGAAATAATTAATCTAATTTGGGATTTTATATCATAATAAAATGGTATTAAAAGAATTCTGGAATTCTGAGTGTTACTGAATGTCTTCCATTTTCCAAGCCATTTTGGACACTGATCCATTTTGCAGATGTGCACAATTTAAAATTCGCCAACTTGCTTAATTTGGAATATTTACAGCTTAAACTCAACATTTTAACCTTTTCAGGACGGGGCTTTTATGACAGAAATTAAATATCACATTGATATTTCCATATTAAATCAGCCTTTTTGAAAATCGTAATTTTAAGGTTATATTCCAATTCAGTGACCACCTCAGACACCCCCGCACAACAAATTTCATGAAAATCGAAAGGATATAATATGTAGTTTTCGAAACAAAAGAAAGAAAAAGTTATGGGAACTAAAGTTCCAACCCGTCCCGAAACGGTTGAAATAGATCTATCATGTATAGACTTGCAATTGAAAACTATTCAATTTTGAAGATGTATAAATACGAATTCTTAAATTTGGAAGATTTTGAAAATCAATAGAGAAGTTTTCTATTGTAACATTTCCAAATTTAAGAATTTTCGAATGTATATTTAAAGTATTTTTAAATTGAAAACTTTCATTAACTTTTAATCGAGGGGTTGACAAACTCGACCGATTGGGTGTACACCTACTACTGATTTCAAGATACTTCAGGATATTTCAATGACTTCACGAGATTTCAAGTGACTTCATGTGAATTAAAATGACTTCAGATATTTCAGGAGATTTCAAGTGACTTCAGGTGAATTCATATGAATTCAAATGACTTTAGATATTCAGGAGATTTTAAGTGACTTTAGAAGAATTCAAGAACTTCAAATGAATTAAGGTGATTTCAAGTGACTTCAAGTGAATTCCAATGACTTCATATATTTCAGGAGAATTCAAGTGACTTCAAATGAATTCAGGTGATTTTACGTAACTTCAGGTAAATTCACGTTACAGCATGTGAATTCATATGACTTCAGATATTTCAGGAAACTTCAGGAAATTTCATTACAAGTGTACACCTGACTTCACGAGTTGTCGAACCCTATCTTTTAATTTCCACATTTTCAAAATTAAAAACTCGTCAACTTTAAAGATTTACAATTCAAATTTTTGAAATTTTGAGGAGTTACAATTGAAAATTCTGGGCTTTTGAAAATATAGAATTACAAATTATTCCATTTTCCAGATTTATATTTTAAACGTATGTAAGTTTGAACGTATTTTTGGAATAGTTCAATTTTGAAGATTTACCATTTAAAATTCTACAATTTTAACGATTTAAAATTCTTCAATATTTTTAATATTTGCAATCGATGACTCTTCAATATATTATTTGCATAATAGAAAATAATGCAATTTTGAGTTCCTCTTTTGAAATAGTTTAATTTTGAAAATAAAAAATGAGAAATTTCCGATGATAGAATGTGACAAGTTACTATTTTCACGAAGTAACTGTAGTTGTAATTAGTTCCTTTTTTAAGGAACTTCCCCAACATTGCATCTAATTTTAAATGATGAGAATTTTATATTCCAATTCAAATTAAAGAATTCTCATTCAATTAAAACATTCAAAGTATGTATTTAAAATTTTAAATTTTCCATCGCGAATTCTTTCAACTTAAAATATTCAAACTGTTTAATCTCACAAAATTCTAAAACTTTAAACAGGAAGCTTTGACCAATGACCAATTTCAAGTTTGAAACGTTCAAAGTGAAATAATATGGAGCTAAAATGATTAATTACACTATCAATTTTGAATTAAAAGCTTTCAAAATTGTTTAATTTCAAATTAAGGTTGTTCAAAATTGAATAATTTTAGCTTCAGAAATTCAAAATAGTTTGACTTAAAACTTAGCTGCATCCAAAATTTTTGGTTTCAAATTAAAAGCTATTAAAGAATTTTAAGTTCAATAATTTCACATTCAAAGTTACAGGACAACAATTTTAAGTACACTATTACTTTAAAACATGTACTTTAAACCCATCGACTTTAAACCACATAAGAAATAACCATAACTTAACCTCCGAGCAGTCTTAATTATTTAGTAGAAAATAAAAACGTTCAAAGATAAATAATTTTAACTGGTAATTCAAAATTGGTAAGAGCTCTAAGTTGAATGGTTCAACTATTTCAAATGCAGATGTTTAACGTTGCACAATGGCACCAAATGCATGGGACAAAACTTTATTTTTGTAATATCGTCGGAATAAATAATAATTATTATCATTTTATTATTATATCAAATAGTTCTTAGAAAATAAAAACTAATTTTCAAATACACTTAGATAGAAAAAGTTAGTTAGCTGATGGTTAAGTAAAAATACCAAATTGAACTGGCCCTTTGAAAATTAGGTTGGGAATTTTAGTTTTTTAAAAGTATATTCCGACACAAAATTTCATTGCGCATCTTTTTCTTCAAATCAAATATTTTATGTCTTTAACCGTTTTCGAAATCTTTGCACAAAACAAGTTTTTGTACAAATAAAAAAGGAAATAGGGGTGCAGTTCCGAATAGCTGAATTTTCCGATTTTATTGAAACTTCGTATACTTATGTATTTTGACGCGCTGATTACGAATATGATAGTGAAAATTGGCGACTAAGCGATTTTCATGGTGAAAACCATAAAAAAACACCATAAAAATCATGTTTTTTGCGTCTATCTCAGTAAATACGCAGAAATTCGAAAAAAGTTTTAAACAAAAGTTTTAGCTAATCTAAAAATACATCTTTTTTGTAGAATACACTTTTTTCCTAAAACCATTATTTTTTGAGAAAAAGAGGATTACGTTTTAAAAACAAGAAAAAGACGAAGAAAGTTACGGAAATGCGTTCGGTCACGTTTTTTTCTCATTTTGTTAAAACTTCATATATTTATGTAATTTGACGCGCTGATTACGAATATGATAATGAAAATTGTCGACGAAGCGATTTTCATGGTGAAACCATGAAAAAACCATAAAACACCATAAAAATCATGGTTTTTTCGTTTATCTAAGCCACTACGCAAAATTTTGCGAGTGATAGTTTTCGAGAAAATTCGTGATAGATCTAACCGACAGTTCTTTCTCTATTCTTAATTACCGTGGCGACAAGCCCTAAGTGGCGACGAGAGACCGTAAGTAATGGCAGCAACCACCGAACCCCTACCCCTTCCCAGCCTATCGTGGGGACGGGAAGGCACCCCTGTGATAGGGCACAAAAAATAAGTTAGGTCACA
>CAKNYM010052657.1:418869-452770 GCA_932195095.1 Andricus curvator
GGCATCCCTGTGACAGGTCACATAAATAACTTAGGTCACACACGACCCTCTTTCCCAGGTGTTGTGGATGCCACTAATTTTCGCGAAAACTATTACTTGTAGATAAAAATGTTACAGACAAAATATGTGTAACTCGATTAGATGTACAACTTTTGTTTCCAATATTTGATAATATTGTGCGTATTGGTTTAAATACACGCAAAAAACGTGACCGAACGCATTTCCGTAACTTTCTTCGTCTTTTTCTTGTTTTTACAACGCAATCCTCTTTTTCTCAAAAAGTAATGGTTTTAGGCAAAAAGTGCATTCTACAAAAAAGATGTATTTTTATACTAGCTAAAACTTTTGTTTGAAACGTTTTTCGATATTCTGCGTATTTACTGAGATAAACGCAAAAAACATGATTTTTATGGTGTTTTTTATGGTTTTCACCATGAAAATCGCTTAGTCGCCAATTTTCACTATCATATTCGTAATCAGCGCGTAAAAATACATAAGTATACGAAGTTTCAATAAAATCGGAAAATTCAGCTATTCGGAACTTTATCCGAAAAGAGTAAATATTGCTATACAAAAAAGTTATTAATTTTTTTCTAAGACATTACAAAAACGTTTGAGCAACGAAAAACTTCCAATCGGATTCATATTTTAGAAATTATTTATATCTAACGTCGACAGCGGCTAAACGTCTTGTGCACGTAGGTCTCAGCTGTGATTCTTAATACAGTTCACCTTCACCGGTGCCAAAGATAAGAACTAATCAAGTAATCAGGTAATATCAATGTATTCTGAATAAATAATATTGCATAATGCAAAATATTTGATTCATTTCGTATTATGTACATAGAATAGGATAGTTCTATTTGCCAGACAAGAAAATTAAAAGAAAAACAAAACATAAACATCTAATAGATGAGATTCATCGAACTCTTAATTCCGCAAAATTTTCAATGCTTCAAATCCTTGGAATTGGTAGAAGTGAAAGTTCTAAAAGTGAACTTATTTATCATATATAATACTTTGATATTAACCTGATTACTTGATTAGATTTTATCCTCGCCGCCGGTGAACTGTATTGAGAATCACAGCTGGGACTATCGCTATAAAGTCCGCGAGCGAGACGTTCAGTCTCTGGCGACTTTCAGACATAAATAATTTCTTAAATAATAATTCGATTGGGCTAAAACTTGCCAGAAAACTTCTTTTTATTATAATTAATGACTTTTCCGTGGAATTTTGTCGTTGCTCAAACTTCGCTCGATAAACGAAACGCTTAAAGGTTGAAATTCATGACTTTGCCAATGTCTTAACAAAAAATTAGGTACTTTTTTATAGCAATATGTACTGTTTTTTTGCACTGGAACTTTGTATTAGAATATCTTTAATCCGGCAGCTTAATTTAAAAGATAAATTTTCAAAATGACGTAAAGCAACCTGAAGCTGAAAGAAATCGCAATTTAATAATCTCAGATTTTAAGCGTTATGAAATTCATTTTCAGTTTTGAAGTCTTTTACAAGTATCAAACATCTAATGTTGAGACAACCTACATTTTAACCATTATTTTTTAAATCGAACTATCTACCATCACGGATTTTTCCGTAAGAGTAACCCCTTTTCCAGTTCGTTCAGGGATAACGTTACGGTACATTCCGTAATACTAGCTATATTTGGTTTTTAAATTATACAATGTTTAAAAGTGTTACATTAAAAAGAGAATTATGTTAAATGTATCTAAATATTTGAATATCATTGAATAATTTCAAATGCAAGCTATTGAAGTTAAAAAATTACAAATGTTTTGTTTTTTAAGCAAAATATTAGTCTTTAAATTTGAAGCAGGACAGAGGAAACAAACATAAATACATATTGGCTTTCAAAAATAACATTGCATAAATGCGTGTAAAATTAAAGAAAAATAGTGAAAATTTTGAAATTAGGAAGTGTTGAAAATGAACATATCTCCATTTGAAATATTAAATAAGTTGAAACCATAGAAAGTTGCACTACTTACAGGTGGATGCATTAATAAAAACTAATAATAATCACGATCTAAGTGGTAAATAAGAAAGTGAATAACACTCCTTACATGGGTTATTTTATATTAACTTCGGAATTCTTGTCCCCCGCTAATTTCATAGCCTTGATTCTTGAAATTTTATATACTTTTTAAGTAAACGGTGTCCTGGACTATAAGAATCACGAAAAAATCAGACAGATAGTGCTTTTTATTAATAATTATTTAATTTAAAAATATCGTGCATAAATGATGTGCTTGAAGCTCTGAACGTTCAAATGAACGAAATTTTTACTGATGACTTTGTAAACTAGAAACGCTTTGCCATATTGATTCAACTTATATTACAAATAACAGATTACAGAATAAACTTCGAATGCATTATTTTAATTGCAGTTGGAACAATATTTTTTGATAAACTAAAACTGGCAAAAAATGTTTCGTTTATTTGAACGTTCTGAACTTTAGGTACATGCATACATGAAGTGCTTTGTCCCCTGGTCCAAATTGAAGACTTTGATTAGTTTTCCTAGACATTCCAGTTATATTTAAATGTTTTTGGCTTAATGGCTTTCGAAATTATTCAGGACTTTCGAGAAATTAATTTTATTAACTTAAAATATTTAAATAATTTTGCACAGATATATTGATAGGGCCGAAATTACAAATAGGGCCAAAAAAAGTTATTTTGGGAATTAAAAAAAAAGTTTAAATGGTATTAAAATCTAATGAAAATAAAACAGAGAAAAAAAGATAGAAAGAGAGACATATAGAGAAAGAGATATAACTTTCGTTTAAGTTAGAATTTTTTTTAAATGAGCAAAAATTTCCATGGATCTCGAAAAAAAATTTCTTATACTTTTTTTAACATCTGTACAGTGTAAGGCCTCAGTAGAAAGTTTGTTGAGGTCTAAGGAAAGTATAGCCATAATTATAGTACACATAAGGATGTTTTTTAATTCTTAGTTACAAATTGTTGACCTCACTGCGTTAGCGTAGGACCATTTTTGATTTCAAAAAGTCATTAGTTTTTATTTGTAATAACATGTACCAAATATTCAGCTCTGGCCATTTTCAACTTTCAAAACTGTTGCATTTTTAGCCCACCCTAATATGTTACTTATCCTTGTCACTAAAATTCGCATCAACTACGTCCATCACCGTATTTTTACGTATATTTCGGAAATAAACATCAACTATGGTCACCTTTGTTTATTCTTGGCTAATCAATATTTTTTTCAATTATTAACTTTTTATTATACTTCTAACCTCGACCAAATTCAGTATTTTTCGTAAGGCATTTTAAATCCTTTAATAATAAAAAGATTATTTTAAAAACATATTGAAAATTCAACTACCTTCACTCTCAACTACGCCCACCTATATAGAATTTGCGATTTTTTCTAAGAAACAGGATCGTAGGTGTATTTCTTTAGCATCTACGGTGACCCAAAAACTTCATTTTGAAAATCACCTGACTTCGCTGACCAATTTTTCGTTTTCTCTTGCCATTAATATTCAAAGACCAGCATTTTAATCTTCTAACATTTTGAAGTTAGAATCTTTTATAAACGGAAGGAACCAAATTACAAATTGAAATTAAAAAATTTCAAATTTATTTATTTCAACCCAAAAAGATGACTTTCCTACCATGAAAAATGAATTTTCTACAACAGGTGAACTTAAAATCAACATAATTCAATCTTCAATCTAGAAAGATGAATTTTTAACTAAATAGTCGAATTTTCAGACAAAGAAGATTAAACTTCAACCAAATCATTTGCATTTTTTGAAACTTACAAAGATGAATTCTGAACAAAAAATGTAATAATCAAGGTAATAATTTATATTTAACCCAAAAAATATGAAATATCTACCAAAAGAGATGAATTCTTAAACCTAACAGAAGTATTTTCAATCAAAAAGTTTAATTTTTTACCGAAGAAGACGAATTTCCAACAAAGTACACGAATTGTCAAACAAGAAGTTGAATTTCAAACTAAAAAATATCAATTTTCAACCAGTTTCATTTTTAACCAAAAAAGGTGAAATTTAAGCCAAGAAAATTAGATTCTACCAAAAAAGACTAATTTTCAACAAAAGACTAATCCTCAACCAAAGAAGATTAATTTTCAACCAAACAGTTGCATGTTTATAAAAAAAATTGGATTTCTAATAAAACAGATGAATTTTTAAACTAAAAAGACAAATTTTCAACAAAGAAAGATTTAAGATGAATTTTCTACCAAAATAGTTGAACTTTCAACAAAATTGTTCATTTTCAACCAAATAATAAAATTTGTAACTTAAAATATAATTGTCAAGAGGATGCAACTGCAAAAAAAAAGAAATAGAGATAAAACTACAAGCTAAATAAATTACTGACAAGAATATTCTATCAGGGTGGCCTCAAAACTTCATATTCAAAATTCTCCAATTTGTCATGCTCCCTGATCATTAATATTCAAAGACCAGAATCTTAATCTTGTAACATTTTTAACATTGATCCCTGATTACGACCACCCTGACTATCATATGCAATTTTTACGTTCCAGAGATCCTTTAAATATATCTTTAAAGAATATTATATTAAATTTTTGGAAAAGTAACGATTGAAATTAATTTGTTTTATAAATGTGAAACATCTCAAGTCATCTACGTCCACCTCAAAACGAAGAATGGAGGGTAAAAATCAACAGCTGGATATTATTTATTACCATTATCTTCATTACACATTAAAAAACATTGTTGAGCATCCTGCCACATCAATATATTGTAATTAAAAACTTTGAAATGCAAAGTTTACCGGTGTCGAATTCCGAAGTTAATTTGTTGTGGCCCATATAATTAAGTCTCAACAGGGATATTGATACCTTATTCTAACCAGAGCAGTGTTCTATTGCAGACCTTGTCCTATCTCCTAATTAAGTTGTTATCTAACTCACTCTGGTGATTGATTTATTACAGGCAAATCAAGTATTTGTGAAATGCAACTTATTAATAGCTAAAAAAATACAGTTCAAATCATTTTAAACTGAAACAGAATGGTGACAAAGAATGCTACTTTAAATTATAACCTTCAGTTTCTTCAGTAAATATATATAACTTGTTCGTGGCTTTATTCTTAATAACCTTCGGTTTTACTAAATAATTTCTGAAAATTTAAAAGAGTATCACGAATGTTTTACATTGCGGGACAACAACACCAGTATTATCTACAAACAAAGACTTCATAATTGGCAGAATCTCTAAAATCACCAATTGAAATACAAAACTTTTGCATTTTGTTATGTTCCATTATTCATTGTTAACTGTTTGTCAAAACATCCTTAGAAATCTAAAAAAGATTAGACCAGAAGTAATTGTCCGTCTTTAAGGATATAAAAAAGAATGCTTTAAAAAAATTAAAATTACATAACAACATCCACCTGTCAAAAAGCAACAAGTAGATTAATCTCTATCATTTGCATAACCTGAGCTCCGATTTATATTTGGTAATAAAACCGGCATAAAAATGACACTAAATAAGGTAGAAAATTAATTGTTCAAAATCTTCAGATACACTTTTTGGAGCAGTTCACTTCAAAACTGGCATACTCGAGCGTACAAACGTTTTGATTACGACTCTCGTATTCGAGTGTAAATTATACATAATACAAACTTTCTTTAATCTCTCTTTAGCTTAAAAAATACTTTCTTGACCAAACAGATTTTTTGCAAAATGTGCTCAAATAACATTATTAGAATAGATAAATAGTAACTCTAATCAACTCTGAATCATCAGATCTTTAAAATGCACAATCTTAGATTGGCTTGGGCTACATGCAAATTGATTACAATGACACAAATGCTTAAATCTGGATAATAAAATTAGCCATCTGCTAAATTCATCGGAAGTTGGATCAAGCAGGCCTTATTCTAGGACTCTAACCGCTAGACTAAATCTTTCGCGAAACAATAAAACAAGAATACCAGATTCAGTTTTCAAGCACCCATTTACGTTCATTGAATTTGCAATAACTTTGACGGTAAATTAAGAAGTGTAACAATACTTTGGCAAAATTGAATCGAACAAGAATTGACTTTATGTTTCGTTTCGTGCACTAAATAGAGAAAAATTAAGCATGAAGTGAGCAGTATTAGGATGAGCATATATATCAGTTCGCAACGTACCTTCATCTTTTGGGTCCGGCTTGTCACTTGACACAGATTCCACAGACATCTTGTTCTCGAATATGCTTGCTTTTGCGACGATTCCAGAGCAAGCAGCACTTGAATTTCTTCTTAGTTTTTTAGATCCTCTAAAAGATCCTACCTAAGTCTCATATGCTACTACGACACACGTATATATCTTATTGTACGATGTTGACACCTATCTATATACCTTATTACTGCTTAATATCACAGATTGGTTTTTATCGTATCCCCTCGACCCGAAATCGCGGGTGGAATGATGCTCGGTACGTTACTATCAGCTATTGAATTTGAATACCGATTTTCTCACTCCACTCTCACTTTTCGACGAGGAAAATTGATGAAAAATGTTTACGTGCGAGTCAAAGCGAGTTTACTCGCGGCAACGCGGACGGTAAAAGGGATGAAGTCGATCATAAATTTATAAGACGGGCCCGGTGCGCTTTCCCGAAATTCATGACATTATTCCGTTGCGCTCCACGGTTCAGCGTTAATTACAATTACAATCGTTTCATATATCACACAAAATGTACACATGTAACACTAGCTCACTGCTATGCAAAAATAGAAAATGGCGACGATCCCTACTTTGCTTCGTCCCTCGACACCATGAGAACTCCAGTGTTTCAAGCGCCATCTAAAATGACCGCGAAATTTAAAAATTGCACTGCAATTAATTGTGCAAATATAAAACAATACAATAAAATTTTATAATCTAGCATTAGTCCGGCGGATAAGGCAACCAATTACGAATTTCGTGTTACAAACCGAAACATTGTTTACATTCTTATTTCAATGAGAAGGTATTGGTTTTATGTGAAAATTGACTTTCGCGGATTTCATCAAATCTCAACGTTTTCAGACTTACTGATTGAGAAAAAACGAATTTCACTTCGGTGTCTTGTCGTCGTTGCCTGTGTACACGATAACTTTCGAAGGAATTATCGGATTGGATTGCCCTTTGGTACAATGTTTCAAGGCCTAAAAAGAAAGGACAAGTTCGTTAGCCAGCCATTTTTTACCAACGGTTCTAGTTTTATCCATCGAAAATGCTTGTCAAAAAAGTTAAAAATTAAATTTTCCATCAAAGTATATGAGATACGAAAAAAATGTTGGAATGTAAAATTGTTCACCTCAGAAGGATCTACAAATTTGCTTGAGACTATTTTTTTGATAAAACGCATAGTTTTTGTTTTAACCGTAAAAAATATTATTAAGACAACAAATTCCATTTTCTGGATAAACTATGCACAATACGATAAAATGTGAACAGTAAAAATTGTTTATCTTAAAAAGGTCAGCAAATTCGTTGAGAACCATTTTTTAATAAGATGCATAGTTTTTGTTTAAATTGTGAAAAATTTTATTAAAAATAAAAAATTCAATTCTGCAGTCCAACTATGCAAGATAAGAAAAAATATGAATGGAAAAAAATTGTTTAAACAAAAAAGATCTACAAATTTAGTGCTGGTAATTTTTTGATAGGATGCATAGTTTTTGTTTTAATCGTAAAAAATGACATTACCAATTTTTTAAATAACACTTTTGGAAAAACGGCACAAGATACGGAAAAAATGAATAGATAAAAGTTGTTCACCCAAAAAAGATCTAGAAATTTGTTTTCCATAATTGTTTGATAGGGCGCGTATTTTATGTTTTAATTATATAAAATAACGTTGAATTTTTTTATTTTTTGGAAAAACGACACAAGGTGAGAAAAAATGTGCAAAAAGTGGTTGACCTAAAAAAGATCTAAAAATTTGTTAACAATCGTCTTTTGGTAGAACGCGTAGTTTTTGTTATAATTATAAAAATAACATTGAAAGAAAAAAATTGGAAAAACGACACAATAAGGTACGCTAAAATATAGTTTTTGTTTTATTCGTAAAAAATTACATAAAAAATTTAATTAATTATATTTTTAGAAAAACGACACAAGCTACGAAAAAATATGAAGAGATAAAAATTGTTCAACCAAAAATGATCTACAAATTTTTTAAAAATTATTTTTTGATTGGATTCGTAGTTTTTTTTAAATCGTACATTATAACAATAAACATTTTTTTTTAATTTGGGAAAGCGACACAGGTTACCAAAAAATGAACAGATAAAAGTTGTTCACTAAAAAAGACCTACACATTTTTTAACAATAATTTTTTGATAGCACGCGTATTTTTTTTATAATTATAAAAATAACATTAAAAGGAAAAAATTGGAAAAACGACACAATAAGGTACGCTAAAATATAGTTTTTGTTTTATTCGTAAAAAATTACATACATAAAAAAATTTATTAATTATATTTTTGGAAAAACGAAACAAGCTACGAAAAAATATGAACAGATAAAAGTTGTTCAACCAAAAATGATCTACAAATTTTTTAACAATAATTTTTTGATAGGATTCGTAGTTTTTTTAAATCGTAAATTATAACAATAAACTTTTTTTTTTAATTTGGAGAAACGACACAAGTTACCAAAAAAATGAAAAGGTGAAAGTTGTTCACCAAAAAAGACCTAAAAATTTGTTAACAATCATTTTTTGATAGGACGCGTTATAGTTTTTGTTTTAATCCTAAACAATAACATTGAAAAAATTTAAATGTTTGGAAAAATGACACAAAAATTGAAGACAAAATTTTGTTCAACCAAACAAGATCTACAAATACTTCTCATAAAACATTGTTTGATAGGACGCGTAGTTTTTACTTTACATTTTTTGAAAAGCGACATAAGATACAATAAAATGTTTATAATCACAAAACTTTTCGCCTAAATTATAAATCTAAAAAATTTCTTTTGACCGTTTTTTTTAAGGATACGCACTTTTTTAATTATAAAAACGAGAAAATGAAAATATAGGTCTGTTTCAAAATCAATGCACATGAATTGTAATAATATACATTTATTGAAATGATACATTTTTCAGAGTAGCTGCGAATAAAAATTAATGCAAAGTAGGGAACAAATATTAAAGTAATCATGAATAATAATACTTGTACTTTATTTTACAACATCTGAATAAGCAGGCCCGAACCGAGGTACACAAATTAATATAATATACATTTAATATAATATAGATGAACCTAATAGAAAAATTCACATTTCGAAAAGTGTTAATCAAGTGCGAAGCACGAGATACGTGATGAGAATGCGTGTTCGTCAAAACCGAAGGAGCTTTACCAAAAGAGGATTCACAATCACCAAAATTACAGTTGTTGGCCTTTAATTTTAAAAGTTCTATGCACAAATATAGGGGAAGTACAAAGACTACAAAGATCAAGCGCGTAGCACGGGGTCAGTACATTATCAAGCGCGAAGCGCAAGATAAATATCATAAACATATCTATAAATATCAAAAACAGACTAATTTAACCAAAAAGATGAATTCTCAAGAAAAAATGTAAAAGTTGATATTTCAACCAAAAAAGATTTTAATTTTAAACAAAACAGTTGAACTCAACCAAGAAAGATTTTTCAGTCCAGAGAGAAAAAAATGTCTACCAAATTGTTTAATTTGCAAACCAAACAGGTGAATTCTCTGAAAAAGTGGATTTTTTTACCAGAAGATGTGAACTTTCAACAAAAAAGTCAACATTTTTAACAAAATAATTGAATTTTATACCAAAATAATGGAATTTTCAACTTAAAAAAATTAATTTTTAACAAAACAGTTGCATTTCAAACCAAAAAGAGGAATTTTCGAAAAAAACAGTTCAATTTTCAACAAAAAAGTTCATTTTCAACCAAATAGTTGAATGCTAAACTTAAAACGTCCAATTATCAACAAAAAATGGAATGGTTAAATTGGCAGATCAAAAAATTGCTTTTCAACCCCCACCCCAAAAAAACGATTTTCCAACAAAAGAGATGGATCTTCAACTAATAAAATAAATTTTTAATAAAGTACTCGAACTATTAACCAAACAGTTTAATTTTAAACTAAAAACGATCAGTTTTCAACCAATACTGAAATCGTTACATTTTCAGTTAAAAAAAATTAATTTTCAGCTAAAAGAAAAATGAATTTTCAACCAAATACTTCAATCTTTACCACAATACAATGAATGTTTAACAAATTAGGTCAACTTTTAAACAAGTAGTTGAATTTTCCACCACAAAATGAATTCTGAATGGAAAGTTTAATAGTGAAATTTTTAACTAAAAACGATAAATTTTCAGCAAAAAATGGATTAGTTGAATTTTTAGCCAAGCAAATCAATTTTCAAATAAAATAAAAAGCTTTCAACAAAATAGTTCAATCTTCAAACAAATATTAGAATTTTTAACCAAAAGAGATGAATTGAGAACCAAAAATATAATAGTAGACTTATCAGTTATATTGAATTAACTTTTAACAAAAAACAGATGGATTTTCTTGATGGTTTCTATTAATTTAGTTCGAATTCAAGCGAAAAAAAGGGGAAGTTTTTTGAAAACAGGGCCAAAAAGAGGAATCCTTTAAAAAAGGGAAAAAGAGCGGACAGATTGTGAAGTATGTATTTAGATGCTTTACTTGTAAATTAAAATAACTAATAGGGGAAACCGCCCTACAGTGCAATGCATCCCAAATGCTCGCAAGTTTGTCTGTTTATCTTTTTTCGTGCCTTGCGTCGTTTTTCCAACGTTTTTTTTAAATTGTTAATGCTATTTTTCACGATTGAAACAAAAATTACGCATCTTATGAAAAAATGATTAATAAAAAATTTGTAGCTCTTTTCTAAGTGAACAACTTTTGGCTATTACTTTTTTTCGTGGTGTGTGACGTTTGCCCAACAATTTAATTTATTTCATTCTTAAATCAGTTTTTTACCAATGAAACAAAAACTACGCATCCCATCAAAAAGTGATTGATAACAAATTTGTAGATCTTTTTTGAGTGCACAATTTTTGTCCATTCATATTTTTTTGTATCTTGTATAGTTTGACCGAAAAATGGAATTTTTTATTTTTCATTATTTTTTTTGTGCGATAAAAAATTGAATTGACGATTTTTCAAGAAAATTAAAGAAAGTCTTCTAACAATATTGTAGGGTGTTCAAAAAGAAACATTTTTCTCCTCTTGACTTTTTTTTCTTATTGTGCGCTGTTTAGCTTAAAATGTTCATTTTCGTTTGTATTTTGGAATTTTGTAAATGCTATAACTCCAGTAATGTTTGTTTTATCAAAAAGTCATTGGGACAAATTGTTTGTCTTTGTGAGTACTACGAACATCCGTAAATCGAATTTTTAAATTTGTACATACATACGCACAGCCAGACAAATTTGCGAAAACCTGTTTTTTGGTCGAATGTCTTTGGTCGGAATGTCTGAAAACGTGGAAATTTGACAAAAACGGAGGGGTCAAATTTTACACAAATCTAATACCTTCTCTGATGAGAATGTAAAAAAAAGCAAACGTTCAAAGTTTGCTCTCGGCCATCTCTATTTTTAGATTCTCAATTCAGAGTCATTAAATTTTTTCAGTGTCTTATTGTTCGTTAAGCATTTTCAAAATCCAAAACAAAATTCTTTTTATGAGTATGAGAAAGGTTTGTCCAAGAATGTGGTAGGTGACGTGAAGACTTACAAATTATCTTCATGACATTTTCATATACGATCAAACCTAAAAAAGTTATATGATTTTCAAACATTTTAAGAAATAGCAAAAACTATTTTTCTGGAAAATTAAGAAGTTTCAATTGATATTTTTCATAGATATCAAATATATTTAGAAATTTTTCAATTAGATCAAAATTCAAAAAGTTAGCTCCTTTTTAGAATTTCCGTAAGTTATCATTGTAATTGAGTGTAAATGTCAACAAAATTGATAAATTACCTTAATGTTATTTTTGAATTACAAAACTTTGCCGAACCGTATATCGGTACTGATTATAGATAGAGAATTTTATTTTAGTTAATTTTTTTCTTTTTTCTAACTTGCAGATTAACCAACAAAATAAAATTTTCAATTGCATATTTAACCAAATAATTGAATCATCAAACCAAAGACGAATTTTTTAGAAGACATTTTTATTTTCATCCAACAACTTCACTGCCAAAAAGATGAATTTTCAATCCAAAAAGACGATTTTTCGAATAAAACAGATGTACTTTCAAGCAATAGTTGAAATTAAAAAAAGAAAATTAATTATTAAACAAAGAGTTGCATTTACAAACAAGTACTTGAAAAATGCCAAGCAAAAGGGACGAATTCCAAAAAAATAGTTGAATTTTCAACCAAATGGTCGAATTGTTAAACAAAGAATAAACTGCAAACAAAACCAGTTAAATTTTCAATCCAAAAACACAAATGTGAAACCAAACAATTAAATTTTCAACCAAATATAGTTGAACTGTCAACTGTATTCAGTCAGATAGTTGACTTTTCAATCAAAAACAGCCGAAACGAGGTATTAAAAAACTGGACTGAAAAAGGGGAAATATGGTAATTTTTTCACGAAAAAAGTGAAAGATAAAACATTAATTTTTACATGTAGAAAAGAAGAAACAATCGTTTCATAAGAAATTTTATATTTTTATATAATGTTAAATGTTTATAAAATTATTTCTGCCAATTAAAGATCTTAATTTTAAACATTGGATATACTTAGATCGATGGAAATACATTTACGGAGATATAAATATTCGACCGAAAGATTAATCATTAACTTTTACATGAAGAAAAGGAGACACCATCTGTTTATAAGAAATTTTATAGTTTTAAATTATTTCTGGACATTAACAAATTTATTTTAAAAATCTGCCCGCTGCGCACGCACCTTCTCATCGCGCGCAAGTTTGAGTAGGGCGCGCTACACTCGCGCTCGATTTTTTCATGAACATTTTAAAATGTATATTTATTTTCTGAATTAAGGTAAACGTCCCAGTAATCCCCGCGGTCCTAGTAATCGCCAGTTTTGAAGTGTAAACGCCAGAAGTAAGTATTTTCCGCATTAAAATACATTCCTAAAATATTTTTAAGTAAGTTTGAACAGTGCTTGTCATGGAAACCAAATTAGTTTTTTTGTACAAATAGTGCACATGGGTAAAAAAAATTGATTTGTGTTGTCGGTGGCCATGAATCACGAAACGTGGAAAATAGCTTAACATTTAGGTTATGAAAGACGTTTCTTTGTTTAAGCTTTTAATATGTCAAGAAATTACTTGATCGGGACGAAAATTATTTTTTTTTAATGAAAGATCATTTTTGTTTCATAAAATTAAGCAAATTCTTCATTTAGTACCTTCCCGTTCGAGAAATATCGGGCGCGATTATAGGGACATTTCAAAAGCATAGTTGCTGGAGTAATCGCGGGACGAATCTGTCAAAATTTTATTTCCATATTTCGTTACAAATAATGATTTAATTAATTTCAAAAAGGCGTGAAATGAAATCGGAGAACTGACTTGTTACTGCGTGAAAAGTAATCGTAATATAAATTAGTGCTTAAAACTGAAAAAAGGTGATGTAAAATATTGGCATGACTATAGTGATTTCATCAGCAATTTTTTAGTTTATTATCATTTTTTAGTGAAGTTAATATTTATTGAGTAGTTTTTAATTAGCTAACATTAATCTATACTGCATAATATAAAGAAAAATGTGTAACAGATATATAATTATTGATAGTTTTAATGTTCTGACAACGTAAACAGAACATAACCTCCAAATACACATGATTTTTTTAGTCACTGCAATTTATCAAATTTCGTCATTGTGTTTATAATTTATGTTGCAAAAAAGTTAATTATACAAATTACCAGTGTGTAAATTTTTGCATCCCATGTAATTATGTTGTACTTAGCCATTTTATAGAACAAAGTTAGGTTATATGACTTTATACAACTCAATATTATTTTTCGAATTTTATTTTAAAAAGGAAAGTGTTAATAATTTTTAATTAAAATATTCAGCATTATAAAAGAATTTCATCATTGTAGTTATCACTTATCGTGATAAAAATTCTAATAAATATTTACTTCGATTTATTTTTGAGACCACTTTATTTCTTATAAATAAAATATTAATTTTATTCGAAAATATTTTTAATTGAAATAAAAACTAAAATTTTAAAAGAAAATTCATTTTTATTATGATTAATTATTATAATGTCCATCAGACGTATTGGAACTATCAGAAGATTCGATTTTGAGGTTATGTTTCGACGGATTTCATCTCGAAGGCCTCAATCTCTCGTCAATCAATATAAAACTAACAATACATCTTTCATTTCATTAAAGTATACTTAAAATACAAAGATACACTTGAAATACACGTCCAAATCACTAAAAACTGATTTCAAGAAAACTTAACCTTTTTGGCGAAGACTGGGAAACGACTGGCGATTACTAGTACATGGCAGATTCGGAAATGGCGGTGACTGGGACATCGGTGCTTTTTGACTTTTAATTGTTTATCAATAAGAAGTAGTATTAAATATAATGTAAAACCAATTTTTATAATATTCTAGGATGTTTAATGCTTCAATCAGTACCAATAATTTTTTAACTAATCCTTCCAAAACAATTTGCGAAATATTTGAAGTCAATGAAATCTCTTATGGTGGCGATTACTGGGACGTTTACCTTACTTTACAATAAAAAGCTACAATCCGTTTTTTTCATAAAAAAAAAAAAAAAAAAATTGATTAGCAGTTTGAACTCGAAAGTTCATTGCCTCACTACCCGATTCGGGTAGTGTTTCTAGGTGGATATTTACTACCAATGTGGGCCCACCACACCCACGACGGGCCAACAGCAACGCAGTATTTCCTGAACGGTCACCCATCCAAGTACTAACCGCGCCCAACAATGCTTAACTTCAGTGATCTTACGAGAACTGGTGTTTCCAGAGTGGTATCGCCGTTATCAATTTCAAAAAATAAATTAAAGACGAGGTGTTCTGTTAAAAAATGGCTCAAAGAAATGTAGGAATTTTCAAACGCTGAAATTCCTACAAAAAATTTTCCCCATATTTCGCGTCGTTTGGCTCAAAATTTGAATTTCCTCATGATATTTTCGATAAATTAAACCAAAATGATAAGTTCTATCAAATAATGGTTCAAATAAATTTTGTAGCAATTTTTAAAAGCGGCAACTCCTTTTTTAATTTTTTGCCGTATCTCACGCCGTTCGGTTCAAAAGTTTAATTTTTGAGTTTCTGCATAGTACTTTTGATAAATTCAAAGCAAAAAATCAAGTCTTATCAAAAAATGGTTGATAGAAAAATGATATGTCTTTTTAAAAGCTACAATTCTCTTAAAATTTTTTACTTATCTGCCGTCGTTTAGCTTAAAATTAGAATTTTCGACTTCTTCATTATCGATGCATAAAACCTAAAAAACGAGTCCTACCGAAAAATAGTTCAAACGAAAATTGTAGATATTTTGAAGGGCTTCAATTCTACTTCTATCGTTTTCTCACGTATCTGTCGTCGTTTGGCGTAAAAATGTAATATTCCGTCTTTAAATAGCATTTTCGATGGATAAAACCATAACCGTTGGTTTCGAGAGTTACCGTGTTTAAAATTCATTTTAATTTACAATTCTAATACTGATGATGAGCACGTAAAAATGGATGTATGTACAAGAAAATTTTCTCTTTAAAAAATACCATCATTAATAATAAAATCGTGATACTTATGAATATCTCTTTCCAATATTTGTCATTTCGGCTTTACTATAATTAATACCTGAAATGTAAATTAGAAACTACACTTTTCAATGCTCCTAAACTGAAATTGAAAATATATCAAGTTTGAGCGCCTAAAATATTTTAGATTTAAAAGATATTTAATTTGTATTGATTCAGCGAAAAAATATTTCAGCTTTAAAGTTTTATTTAAATCCTGAATAATTTGAAATCGTTCAAATGAAGATTTGTACATTTTTTACTTGTAAGATTTTAAAATAAAATTTGAGACTTAACACTTCTATAAAGATGCGAAATGAAAGTGGATCAATTTTGAATTTTTGCAAGTTAGAACATCTAACTTTGCAGTTGATCAAATTGGAATACTCTATTATTTACTTATTTAACACTGTGAATTTCAATTAACAAGTGCTCACTTTCTAATAGTTCTTTCTGAAATTACTATATATTTTTAAACTGTTCTAATTTTAAATTGGATAACAAATTGTTCTTCCGGTTTTCACTTTTTCAACGTGTTTTAAAAGGTTTCAACTTTTTCTCAAGAATTGTTTTTTTTTCCTTCAAATATCGTATATTTAAAGAAAAAAGGGGAATTTAAAAAAAGGAGAAAACGCAGGGGAATGACGTGATCTCTGCACGAAAGTAAACAATCACCAAATAAAAATTATTCAAAATATTATTTTGTTGCTAATTGAGAGCCATTAAAAGATAAAGAATTTTTACTTTGAAGCATTCAATCTTGAAAAATTTCAGTAATAAGCACTGGAAATTGAGTAATTTTGTATCTCAAACGAGAAGTCTTCAATGTTGTCAAACTTAAAATCAGAAGGCTGCAAAATTAAATAATTAAAAAATGCAATGCCATCAAAAGTTAACAATTCAAAAAAAGGTATTAAAATCTGGAATTTTTTAAAACTCAAATCCTTTAAGGTTTAATTATGATTTTTAATCAAATCATTTAAAACTTTGAACTTTTTACAAATTTTAATTAATAAAATACACAATATTTTGAAAATTCTAAACATTTAAATTAGAATTGTGCATTCCGGAAATTTTATACATTGTTAAACTACTAAGAAAGGCTTTCGATTTGAAAAAGTTCAAATTATTGGATTTGAAACATTTTAAGGGCATGTAATAATAATCCGATTCCTACTTTAGGAATTTTTCTTGATGTCCACACGAAATGATATCGAGGTGAAAGCTTAAGGGAATAACTAAAAGGCACTAGGCGAGTCTTAAGGATTGCTGTATGTTTGTTATTACAATTTAGGAGTACATGAACTCTTTTCGGATGGGACAGCTGGAGCTCCATAAAAATATTGGTAAAGTAGGAATCGGACTGTGCAATTTCAACTACAAAACGCTTTTAGATAAAAATTGTCTTGGCATGCAAAAATTAAATCTGAAATTGAAAACAAACAAGAAAACCAAGATAAAAATGTTAAAATTAAGGCCGTGGCAACTTGTACCGAAATTTTGGTATGAATAACAGGACGTGGAAAAGGCACTAGCAGCACCAGAATTTCGAGACACGCCTTAAACTGAAACATTCAATATTCTTTAAAAAAATTCACTCAGGGCCTTTAAAAATACATATGATCAGTTCTTGGATAGTGAATGATTTTAAATTTAAAAGCTCAAAAGTCAGAGAATCAAACAAAAATACTTAAAAAGCATTAAATGTTTGAAAACTTAACAAAAAACATTCTAACTTTTGATATAAAATTTACAAATTGAAGCATGCAATTCAATTCTGAAGTCTTACATTATCAATGAAAGAACGGTATTCTCTAAGGTTTGAAATAATCAAATTGAAAAAAGGGCTACTAATGTTTACTATCACCACTACTTTTAGAGAAACTTTCATATAAATAAATGAGGTATTAAATAGAATCATGAACTTGATTTTGGTTAGTACAGGTTTATTGAATTTGCTATATTATGAAGATCTACATTGTGCTATTTGATGTGATGTCTTATACATCTTCCCTAAAACGTTGTACCTTAAAACTTATGTTCCTGAAAAAAAGGATTAAAATCTTCGACACCTAGAGATATTACACCTAAGAAGTGGTTTCAATAAAAGTGCTTGAACCCTTACGAAATTGAATTTAAAATTTTCATCAAAAATGATTTTAGTCTCTAGTATTCTATGTCGACACTCAACACTTCGGAACGAAAACAAAACACAAAATTACAAACTTTGTACTGAAAATTTCATAAGCAGGCTACAGGAAAATCTCTACTTCTTTTCAAAAGCAATTTGAAAATTATTCTTTCGTAGAACTTCAACCTCGTCGCTGGAATTACTTATTGTTATAAATTGATGGGGCGTACCACGTAAATAAGTATACAACCATATTAACAATATTTTAAGAATGGGTATTTTATCGATTTGAAAAAGTAATCCAATATAAAGTACAATATGGGTTACGATCAACATTTCGCCAATAAAACCTTAGGACTAACTAAAATACGAATACCATTGATATGGATTAGCAGCACTTGGGAAAAACCCGCTACATTCGCTTGAATTTGTATGAAGTGCTCGCGTCACAAAAATTTTAGTAGTCCCGTGAAAATTCGTCGAAACAATTGCGACTGAACCATGAGGTTGTACTTAGATGGATTCGATGCTTTCGATTTTTAAACATCGAAAAATACATCAATATTATTGCTAGGGATTATAAAATAATACACGTAGTATTGTATTTCAAAATCACACAGAATAATGAAACTATACACAAGTCACATTACATTCTTATAGATGTAAATATAGTAAATATTCGCAAGGGCTCGGGACTTTCGTGTGATTGATTACCTTTTCAATGTGTTTATAAAAATTTAATATTAATTTTACTATGAGACATATCTCAATAGTGTCCTGTTCAAGTTCCAAGCCCTGCAGTGACGGATGTTGAATATCAAGAATCAAGAATTAAAAACATTACTATTCGGAATCGCCTCCCTCTTCGTTAGCCGCAACTTCGGTACTGTTCTTGGCAGCGGGTTCAACTTTCTTGGTGGCTGGTTTGCTCTTGGATTTTTTTTTCGAGTCATCGCCATTCTCGCTTCCTCCATTCTCAACTACCTCTTGAGCATTTCCATTTTCTTCTGGCTCTGGGGATTCTTCTTCATCCTCCTTCTCGCTGCCTTCAGCAACCTCATCTTCGGCTTCGTCCGCAACGTCCTTGGCCTTCTTTCCCCTGCCCTTTTTCGCACCTGTTTCAGAAAAATACATAAAAGACAACATTTTAGAGTTTGAAAAAAAAATGAAAATTCAGGCCTCAACCCTTTATAGCGTAAATATTTAAATTTTCGGTGGGGGTGAAACAAATAAAAAATTATACGGATTTTTTTTACTACAGTAAGTGCTCAAGACGGCACAAACAATTTTTTAATTACCTTAAATATTGCCAATACAATATTTGTATGCTACTTTTAATATTTAAGGTAGTTGAGAGAATTGGGTGTTCTTTTTAAAAAGCGCATCATTAGTTTTATTGTTCTGTACAGGTTGATGCAAAAAAGCACTGCTTCAATTTTATAAATTAATTACACAAATATACATGCACTCCAAATCTTATTTTAATTTTAAAACTATATTCATGCATTAAACATTACATCGAACTAAATTTATCTAATTTTACTTTCGCCACCTTTTTCCTTAAAAAATGTTACATTACTTTTTTTACGACTAATAAATCATGCATTAAATTTATTCTACACTAAAATCTATAACGATCTAAAACTCCGTGTAGTGTGAATTAGGGGTAGTTTGCATTTTATAATTGCTTATCACGCTTTGTGACGTATAAAGGGTTAATTTTCCTCTTTCTAAGTAAATAACTTTCTAAATTACCAGCGGCTTTCGTTTTCTTTTTTGACTTAGAATCACTGACTTCCTCCTCTTTTTTCAGCTTATCGTCAGTTTGTTTTTTTCTCGAGTTCTGGCTATTCGTTTTAGTCGTTGTTTCTATAAAAAAACAAAACGACCAAAAATGCTTATAATTTTGATTTATAAGCACTCTAGAACATTTTTATTTCACCAATTTTAAATTGAGTAAAACACTGAGTTTTTAATTTACTAATAGGTAATTGTTGACCTAATTACTTGACTGTTTATAAATTTACTGAAGTTATCTCAAGTTTAAAAATAAGCATTGTTAAAAATTATTTATAAAACCGCTAACCCAAAATTAGTTACAATTAACAATGGGAATATTTGCTTCGAGTTTATAAATCATTTTTAACAATGCTCACTTCTGACTTAAAATAACTATCTCTAAGAAGACAATGAAGTAAATTAACTGATCTTTAATATTTTTTGATCGAATAAGTTACTAATGGTTTTCTAAAAGTTTTTTTTTTCGCCTTGTTAAACATTTTCTGTTTCTGAGAATAAGTGAAAGCTATCTCGTGTATCAGTTTTTAAAAATAACCTCGTGTGGATAAAAAAAGTGTAACAATCTACTACGTTTTACGAACATGCAGGGAATCACAGGAAATTAATGATAAAACGTCATGCACCGATAAATTTATATTGTATGGTACCATCTCCCAATAAAGTTTTTAAATTAAAACAATAGTTTTCATGCAGTAGAAGTTTCCATACTGCGAAAATAATTTTCTTTCCCCAAAATTATTTTTATTAGGAGCCATTCAAAAAATACGCAACGTCTGGGGAGGGGGGGGGGGGGGGGAGCTAGAACATCACGCTATTGTCCAAGCTACAACACTTACTATAGAAAAAGCGTTGCGTGGAGGGGGCATTGTTACGAAAAAGCGTTAACGTATTTTTTGAACGGCCCCTTAGAAAATATAAAAAAAAGTTATTCTTACATTACGTTAGTTTCATTTGACTTATTAAAAAAATATAAAGATATAGAAAATTTTTTTGCCCTTCAAAATCATTTGTTTTAAATTTTGTTTCCAAACTGTTTCGGAGAAACAAAAATTATATTATTCATGAGCCGTTAAAAAAAAACGTAACGCCTGAGGGGGGGGGGGGGGGGGGCTAGCGTTACGGAAATGGAGTTACAAACACTTACTATAGAAAACACGTTGTGGAGGGGAGACATTGTCAGGAAAAAGCGTTACGTATTTTTTGCACGGTCCTTTAGGCAATACAAAAAAACTCGAGAAAAATCAAGTGTTTCCTTTAAATTATAATAATAAAATCATTTAAGAAATAAAAGAACGTAGTTTTTCTCATAAAAAGTTGTAAATTATTTGAAAATAATGATTAAATTAAGGCATTTTTCAGACATGCACCAACGTGACCGGTCTGAAAAAATGGCGCCAAAGAATATAGACACGTGCACCTAAAAAAAAAAATCTAGGAAAAAAGTACAAATGACTATTAAGAAAAAATTGAATGAAATAGTAACGCAAATTTTCGACACAAAAAAAACTTCAAAATTTTTTCATACTTTGAAATAAAAACCCTAAATTTTTGTCTTGCGTCATTCGAAAAAAAAAATTAAATTTATATAAAAAGAAAAAATCTCATATTAGTTAATTCCCCTGAAAAAATGGTGAATTATCGGAAAAAATGCTACAAAAAAAATATCCTCACCTAAAAAAAAAAAAAATCAATAAATTCGCGCACCATCTAATAAAATAATCCGCTCCTCTAAACCTGAAAAATCCAGAACTACAAGCTCCATTTTTTCGCCAGGGCATCCCTATGAAACGTCATGCACCGTTCAAAATGGCAAGGAAGGAAGCGAGCATGGCCGCAAGTGCAAAAATCGAAACCGAATGCAATCATTCAACTTGGGAATGGGGAATAAATACTCGAAGGTTCTACTGGGGAATAAAGGGGGTCAAACAGGTTTAAACGCAACAATGTCTAAAGGAGGGGAGGGCGTAGACGAAAAACATAAAACGATAAAAATGATTAAATATGTATGAAAGGAAAGGGGGGCAAAAGGGGGGTGGTGAAATTGTAACCGCCACCTCGGGATTTCGCGTCCCATTCTCCGGCAAGTTGATGCATGCATGGAATTGGAACAAGGAAATTGGGCAAAAAACGCGGGAACGATTCACAAGCGACATTTTGTTTTAGGCGGAATGCCGAAAATACTGAGAAAATATGGATGCTTACCTTCGTCGGCGCCCGCCTTTTTCGCCGCTGGTTTGCCGCGAGCCTTTTTCTTTGGAACTTCAGGGACTTCGTCGGATTCGGCGTTGTCCTCGTCGTTCAAAGGTTCGTCCTCATCATCGGATTTCGCAGCTTTCTTCGCCTTCTTTGAAGTGGCGTCGTTCTTCTTGGTTGATGCCTTGGACTTCTTCACCGGTTCTGGTTCTGGCGTGACCTCGGGTTTTTTATTTTTTGCCGCACGGGGAAATCGGGGCTCTCTGGCGTCATCGGACTTCTCGGTGACGGCTTTTCGGCCTTTCGCCCTTTTTGGTGGAGATGCGTCATTTTCACCGGTGCCTTCAACAGCAACCTCCTCTTCGCTGCGCTTGTTCGTCTTTCGTGGAGGCATTTCTAAAACTTGGACTTAGGCTTAGCGTGAACGCGCCGAATTTCTGTAGATGATTTTTCAGGGACTTCAGGTACACTACCGAAGCCGGGATTGAGATCGAGGTGAATTTGAGGTCGGAAGGAAAATTCGGATAACTGCAGCGCGTCTTTTTGTGGGTTTAGATCGAGTTTCACCGGTATTTTATACGAACTTGACGAACTGCCGGATCACAAGCTTGTTATCTTCCCACGCGACTGCACGTTGGCGCTCGAAGTCTCGAACCACGAATGTTTATCGACGTCGAATGGAAGCGAAGTGCCGCGAAGGACGGTTGGCGGATGGGGTGATTCGATTTTGAAAAGTTCGAAAAGAAGACCAATGAGGAGTGGGAATTAAACCCTCGAGAGTGGGGATTGGTTAATAGACTGTTCGTTGCGCCAATTAACTGGGTCGATATTTAGCGCCTAAAAACAACTTTATAAGAATGGCTGTGATTGGTCAAGAGTACTTCCGGTACAGAAAAGGGGCGTATTTCCGGTTCGCGTCTGGTTCGTTCGTTTGTTCGCTGACTCCCTCCATATTTTCGAAAATTTCAGTCGGGGAATATTCTCAAGAATATTCTCAAATTCGAGAATATGTCAAGCGTTGCGAATTTTTAAATGTTATGTTTAGTTTAGAAAAAGGAAATTCAAACTACACAATACTAATGAAAAATTTTTAAATTTTTATGGCTGCCTTTCAAATTGTGCATTTTTTCCTTTTCCTTAATCATAGCTGAAAACGTGCTTAAAATATGATCGAGAATATTCTCCTTTCTTGAATCGCGGGAGAATATTCTCTCTTTAGAACTTGACGAGACCAGACGCCTGAGTCACGCCACTCGCCAGACCATGCGCCAGACACTCAGCCAGATTCAATTCAAGGCATTCCTGGCGAAAAAAGCAAATCGAAGCAAATGCACAAGCAAAAATGGCGTCGAAGGGTCAACGTTGGATAGATTCTGGCATTTTGCGGAAAAAAACAATAGAAGAGGAGCCGCAGGATCTGTTGGTGTTCGGGTACAGCTGCAAATTATTTCGGGATGACGAGAAGGCGAAAATGATTGATCAAGGGAAGCATTTGATACCGTGGATGGGCGATAGCACATTGAAGATAGACAGGTCCGTTCCCATAACCTAGAAAACATTACCTAGAATACGTATATAATTTTGTATAAAAACCTGTACGCGTGACACGCTCGGAGAACTAATCTCAAAATTAAAGACGAACGAGACACTCGAAAATTGAGACGCAAACGGTTTAACGTACGGATAAGCAAAATCTGGAGACTGTTTAAGGTTTCCGCAGGTGTTTTGGCCGTGAAGGCGAGTGCTCTACATGAGCGCAGACAAGGTGCTTTCGAATGTTTCGATTCCTGGTGCGAGTGGATGATCTTCGGAGCTAGCAGCAAGGTGAGACACAGCATAGAGACAAGTGGCAGCTGACGGTCATAAATTTAAAAAAAAATTGTGACCGTTCAGCACGGTATGTATTAGTATTCTAGAAATCTGGAATCAATCCTGAATTCCTGAGAGGCACAATTTGGATTCTTAGATACGCTGTTTAATCTTGTCATCGAATCATTTTCTTTTTTAACTTTTCCTTATTTTCGAAGAATTATTCATGTTTATCTAATTGTGGGACTTTAGACTGATTTCTTCACCTCTGGTCCAATTTTATTGAATAATTATGTAATTTAGCACGATTTGGATCTAAAATTCAGGTTTTTCTATTTATGAAAGCTTCTAGTTTTAATGTATTTATTTTTAACTATACTGCTTTGAAATTGTAGAATTTTGAATGTTTTGAAATGTTTAAATTTTCAGGCCTTGAAATTGCAGTTTTGCTAATTCCGGAACTCTTAAGTACACATGTTCAATTTTTAATTTTTCTGTATTGAAATTGCTCTATTTTAGGAGCTTACTCTTTAAATTGTACAATTTTTCATGTTTTGATTCAACCCCCCACCCCTTTCATGCTTTCAGTGCTTCCAATTAATAAAAGGCTGTATATATTCGTACCACCAGCCGTACTCAATATTGCAAAATGATTGGGTGACCCGGAAAAGGATTACATGTTGGGGGGTGATGGACAAAATGTTCCCCAACCATGCCACTATATACTCGTCCGGTCGGCCGTACAAGTAGACACTTCATTAATAAAATGTTCAACGATAAACCTATGAAGTCTGACATTGTTTTTTTCAATTTGTATAATGTAATGTCTTGTCACGCATATATCCCAAACTATAAATTTAAAATGAAAAATTGCTAAATAATGTTGACACCATTTTTGTAATATTTGAGATTCACATAATCAAAATATTCGTAATGAAATTGTTAATTTTATACTTGCAAAGATTTTAGTATAGTTAAAAATCTATCAGCGTTGATTCCGAATAACAGTTAATAGTGATCAATATTTTGCGTAATATTTTTTGTTAAATGTCCGGTAACGTTGCATATTAATTCAGGGTGTCGAGCGAACCGGGATATCCGAGAATTTTGTGCACCTGGAAAAATACCGGAAATTCGTGAGGAGATAGGGAAAATTTGTAATAACATTTTTATTTTCAGCGTAAAATTATTATTACTAAATTATGTGATTCAATGGTAAAAACCTGTGACGTACTAACCAAAACTTGACGCAGACAGTAAATTTGACTACTAATGCCAGTATAAAAGTATAAAAACTCGGAGAAATTTCTTGTGCTGTTTTTTCAGCCTTATTTCTGTTTTTTTTTGTCGACACGTTTTTTAATTTCTAAACACGGTATTTGAGAAAACATTTTTTTAAATTTTCTAGCAAATTTCCGTTCGTATCACGATCCTGAGTTTTGAACTTTAATTTTTAAAATTGAAGCTTACACTATTTTTAATTAAAACGCTCAATAATTTACACGTATAGAATGGAAACTCTCAACATTATTCAATTGAACAGTTTTAAATTAAATGGCGCTAAATTACAAAATTTAAATTTGTATACTCTATAAGTTGAACAGTTGAAAGATTTCTGTTCCACGTTATCATTTTCAATTCTGAATTGAAGAATGAATCAATATATTTTTATATGTTGAAAATTATATAATTTTGAAGCAATTTTAAGTTATTAACATAAAAAATTGAACGTTTTTAAATTAATCATTTAAAATTAAACTCTCTTTAAGTTCGAAGTTTAATTATTTTTATTTTAAGTCGTTTGAAATCATTAATTGTTCAATTGTTATTTCTACATCAAAATTTTAAATATTTTTTCTTGTAAATTGAAAATTCTAGAAAGTGAAACAAGTAAAAACCTTCAAAGTTTAAGTTTAGCACTCTGCAATTTTAATGGTTTAAAGCTCTTTATTTAAAACAATTCAGTTTAAAATTGTTTAATTTTGAATATTTAAATAATAATTGCTCATTTTAAACAAAAAAGTCAAATATTGCTAAATGTTTTGAAAAACCCTTTTTTTTTAATTAACAAATTTCAATTTGCAATGGGTTAAAAATGGAATATCTTAGATTGAAACATTATTTGAACATGGTATTTGAAATTGAGTAAAAGCATTCGCTTATTTATGAATTTATTGATTTGAAACTAATTTAAAATTGAAAATAGTTTACATGTGTTTATTTACCAAGGCTTTCGACTTGAAACAACTAACTTTTTAGTGTTAAAATCTGTAAATTGCTTAATTTTGAACAGATTCAGAAGACGTAAAATGGAGCATTGTTATACTTATAGATTTTAGAATTACGGTAAACTGAATGACTTCAGAATTGAAAAAGTTAACAATTGAAATTAAGATTTAAAAACGAAGTTGAAATCGGAGATATTTGAAATTGTATTTATATCATGTGACATGAAATTTTCGATAATTCAAATGATTAAATGGATTTTTCTCCTAAAAATTTGTAAAGTTACCATTGACAAAGTAAATTCACTATCACTTCCCGGTATTAGGTTAAACATTCAAAATGGCAAAAAAAAAGAGTGTTTCTAATAAATCATATTTGTGTGAACATCAAAGTATTTATTTGTTCTAACAAATTTTTAATTAGAAGTTTTTTTCTTCAAATTTGTATTCCTGTTAGTATTTATTTTTGTAATTTTTATATTATTTTTAATGAACGCATATATGGTGGAAGTTTTTAAAATTATTTAAAAAAAGTTTTTTATGCTTTTTATATATTTCGTTTTGAGTGATCATTAATTTGAAAATCGAATATTTCATATTAAACTTTTTTTTCACATGTTCAAGAATCAATAATCTAATGTTTATAATAAAACAAATTACTTTTTCCACAATAGGGTGAAAGATATAACATTTCTGCGTCTATATTTTTTACCACTCTTTCAGAAATATTGCGAAAAAAGTGTAAATAATAAAAAAAATGGCTTATATTCCATCGAATATAATCGATGTTTTGACAAAACTGTGCTGATTTTCCTTTGATCTGCCAAGGTCTAAAATTAGAACAAATAGGTCGTAATAATTAAAAATATTGTTGAAGTATAAGAAATTTTTCAATGTTAAAACTTATTTCTTCTAAGTTCAAACCTTGGAAGAATTCAAGGAAAAATCAGCACCATTTTTCTATATGTCTTCAAACTTTCGTCCTGCATTGTTTTCAATTTTAGTTTAGAAGTAATAAATTTCTTATTTTTCCTAAACCGTCCCTCTGGGTAAAATCGTACTAGTATATCTAGTATATTTTAGTACTTTTTTAACTAATAATGATGTGCGAAATTTAAATACATATATCATAATAAAAGACCGGGGAAAACGTTAATTTCGATCCGAGAATTTGCCGGGAATTAGAAAACGAGATTTCGCAAGACACCCTTTTAATTTTTCAATCTATAAAACAGGAGGATGTTTTGAAACGCTGAAGTCAAAATCAAATAAATCGTGAAAATAGTTATTTTGCCCATATTTTAAAATATTTTTATCTCTTCTGGATATATTTTTAAAAGTTTTTGAAATTTTTCATTTTATCGTAGTCGCGTGTCCTGTCACAGGATTTTAGGATCGTGTAAACTTCATATCATAGCTCTTAGTTTTATATTTTCATACTCTCTTGGGTTTCCCTTTATGAAGAAATCATATTTTAAAAGGTTTGGAAATTCGTTTGTTTTCGAAAATCTCATTGTCTAAAATGGTCAACTTTTTGGCAATCATCCATAAGCATTTTATTTTTGAAATTGTTCAATCTCGACCGATTTAAATTAAAACTTATGTTTGAATATTTTTAGATTTAAATCTGTTTCTTTTTAATTTTGAGGTTTTAAACACTGTCCCTACTTTAAATTGTTAATTTTTTTGAGCTTAATGTTATACATTTATTTTTCAGTACATTGTTCTTTTTTTCTGCGCTTCTAAAATTGTGATTTTTTTGCAGATTTGAATGGGATTAATGTTTCTTTTTTGTCAGAGTCCCACTTCTTAATTTTAAACATCCACATACACTTTCATCAGTGTTTAGTTAATGGCAGGAGGTAAAGAAATCTGTTTTTATAACTGAATCAGTCTTTAGTTTAATTAAACTTGTATTTTGATTCAATTTCTTAACTGACCTGTATATAGAACACAAAATTAACTTGGGCCGTCCTATTCCTTAATGATCCAACAAAATATTTTTCCTATCTTTCAATATTCCGTAAAGTGTAAACGTATCATTTTTTCTGAATCAACTAAATTTTGTTTATTGTAGATTTAAAATTGTAGGGGCAGTTTGTTGAGAACTGGCACAGATTCAGGTGTAATACGTTACATTATAAAACAAGATACTGTGTGTTGCTTCATGCAATGAGAACTTTACAAAAATTCCTCTAATATTATTTTTGAAGTTTTTACATTATTTTTCCGTGTTTAAATTTAAATTAAAGTGAAAGTAAATCTTTATTAACTAAGCAAGGTGTTATCGTGTCCTTTTCACACTTAAAAATTGACCTCTACTGAAAATCAAATACTGTATAAGATAATCGTGAATTTTAATTTTTAGGTTTAAATAATTGTTAAAATAATCTACGGTTTAGTTAACTTTTAAGAAAATATTTTTATTTGGATTTGACATTTATAATACATACCTTTAGAATTATTGATTCATACAACATGAAACATCTGCTGTACTCTTGTATTACCTTTTGCTTCATCATAGAGGAAGCTTTGTAATGGTAATAATTTCTAGAAAAGAATGAATTTGTTTAATTAAACTTTTCTTATTTCAGAAATGTCTAATAAAATGTTCTCAGCAATTGTTCGGATGTATGTGTGTGCTTGTGTGGATGTCACAGTGTTTTGTGCATATGATAATTTTAAGACGGTTGCAAACAAATTGATGAAATTACATACATATAATATTTTAAAAGTGGGGTTTTCATAGAGAAACTTTTTTTTTGTTCACACAATTCATAGTTGATGCACGAATATAAAAGATTCCTTGACGTAAAAAAATCGATTGACCAATAAAATTAATATACTTTATTGAAGAGTAAGGAAGTTATTGACATTTATAATATTTTTTTAATTAGTTTTTTATAGTAAAACTTTTTTCATTAACATAATTCAAAGTTGGTGTAAGAATAAAAAAGATTCCTTTTGTTCAAGACGAAGTGATTTATCTAATTGTATTTTTGTGTTTTATGGTAAGATCACAGGGTGCTCTGAAAGGGATTTCAGAGCACCCCGTAATATTTTATTTAAAAATATTTTCATTATTAATTTTAAATAATAAAAAAAAAATATTAACGCATCCTCTATGAGGAAGCAAATTGCTTATCAAATGAGCACCTTTAATTACGTATTAGTTGATAATAACTGTAGATCTAAACCGATTGTACTGATTTAATATCACACATGCACACCATAGTTAAATATTTTAAATTTCAGGCTTTTAAACCTTGTTTAAAATTTATGATCAGTTTCATTTGCGTCTTTATAATATTTGCTAATTCTTCTTTAATATTGTAAGTGAATATAATGTACGTATATACTATATAATATCGAATACTGTTGAAATTTTCATGTGGTTCTAATCTAATTTACATCTAAAGATTGATTTTGCTACCTATTAATATAATTACGAACCCTGTGCTATTTTCCATATTGAAAATTCTAGTTGCTGCATGAATGTTAAAACCAGTATTCATTTTTCATTTTATCTCCAAATATTTCAAATCTATAATGCTTAAATTTATCAGCTCCCGATAATTTTAGGTAAGTAGGTTACGAAATGTCTTATCTCTTCACTTGAATATATGTTTGTTCAAGGATAAGTGATCAAATTTTATAGTAATTGACAATCTTAAAATATGATTACGTTTTCGTATCTTTGAAGAATATTTAGAATACTATACTTAAATATTAACATAATTCTGGATTTGTTAGCTATTGAGTATTTATATATATGTAAGAACTGTGCGATATTTGAGATTTGTCTACTAATTAAATTACCACACGTTTTATCTTGTATAGTATTTGATATATTTCAGCTGTGGTCCAGAGGTAAACAAATCTGGAGTCTTTAAGAACCCAAACGGATTTGAATAAAATTCTTAAAGTTGTTTTTTTGGTTACGCACAATATTAATAATTGCTTTTACCGTGCAGCATCATTCATATTTTTTTCGAGTTCATAATAATCTTTTATTTTTCTTCTAAGCGTTACAACAACAAAATTATTTACACTAATATGTTGAAAACTCTGCCATCAGTTGCCATACTCTGAGAAATCTTACTTTCTATGAGATTTTTATATTTGATTAAATTTCGAAATTTTTCTACTTGAAACTAAATATTGTTTTCGTATATTTCACAGGAATCGTCCTGGTGGGATTCTCTCGTTGATTCTACTTTATTTTCAGATGCCGAGTGCCCTTTTAATCACTCGAATTTTTGCAACTTTTCTCCTCTAACTGAAGTGTTATTTGTCTATAGATACGATGGACGAGGGGCTCTTGGCGATTTACGGATATATGAACCACCACCTGGTGGCTTTGACCAGCGGACGTTTCTCACTGAGGATGAATACAAAATTGAGCAGCATTGCGACGAAGAGCGGTATCGTTCCCTGTACAACAAAGATGCCGAGGAATCTCTCTACCATGGTGAGTAATGAATAATTATTATAATAATAATTTTACATTAATAAAAAACAGGATTGATGCAAGACTTTCAGGCTTGACACTATCCCCTATTTTTCAGTTTTTAAAAGAATTCCTCTTTTTCCCCTGTTTTCAAGAAACTTCCCTTTTTCGCTTAAATGCGAACTGAATTAATAGAAGCCCACAAGAAAATCTATTTATTTTTGATTGAAACTTAATTCTTTTTGGATGAAAAGTCTACTATTATATTGTTGGTTACAAATTCTACTTTTTTGTTCAAAATTCGTCTCTTTTAAAAATTTTACCTATTTGGTTGAAAGTGCAACTGTTTTTGGTTAAAGTTTAATCTTTTTTTATTTTTATTTTTGTTTAAATTCGACCATTTGGTTCAAAATTTGTCTCTTTTGTTTAAAAGTTTAACTATTTGGTTGCAAGTGCAACAGTTTAGTTGAATAGGGTATCTACTCACCTGGAAAATCTGAAAATGTCAGAGTTTTTATATACCTGGAAAAACCTGGAAATGTCAGGATTTTTTTTTAAGTCAGGGTATTTTTTCGAGAGCGTGCTTAGTTTTTTTATATTTTTAATAGAAAATTTAATAAAAATTTTTCTTAATTTGCAGAAGTAGCTTTATATTACTGAATTTAATTATTTGTTGAAAATTCTTTTCTTTTTGTTGAAATGTAATTTTTCAACTGAAAATTGAACTTCTATTTTTTGTTGAAAATTGATATTTTTTTAGTTCAAAATTCAAGTGTTTGGTTGAAAATTCGTCTTTTTGGCAGAAAATTAATATTCTTGGTTGAAAATTCCTCATTTTGCTTAAAATGTCAGCATTTTGATTGTAATTGTTCCTCTCTCTTGACTGAAAAATCTTTCTTGGTTGAAATATCAACTATTACATTTTTCGTTGACAATCCATATAATTTTTTGGTTAAAGATTCATCATTAAATATTTTCTTGGAAATTATTTTTTTGTTTGAAAATTATTTTTTTTTTTACTGAAAATTTAACTATTCCATTTCTGGTTGAAAATTGATCTTTTTTTAATTTGAAAATTCAACTATTTGGCTCAAAATTCAAGTAATATGTTGAAAAATCGTATTTTTGGTATAAAATTAAATTTGTTTGAAAATTCCCCGTTTTGATTGAAAATTCAACTATTAAAGTTAAATAAACATTATATTAGTTAAAAATTCATGATTTTAGTTGAAAATTAAACTACTAGGTTCAATGTTAATTTCTTTTGTTAAAAATTCATCTTTTTGGGTGAAAATTCAACTATTCCCGTTAAAGATTCACAATTTTAGTTGAAAATTCATCTTTTTGATTTAAAATTCAACTATTCCAGTTGAAGATTCATCACTTTGGTTAAAAATTTAACTATTTTGTTAAAAACTCGTTTTTTCTGATAAAATTTGAGTTACTAAGTCCTTTGGCTTATTTATTTCCAGAAGAGGAAATGAAAAGACTGCACCAAGCTCTGGATTCCGAAAATTCGTATGGACAAGTCGCTTACAGTTACAACGACGATGATATTCGAAAAGGAAATAACGAGGATTCTCAAAGCCCAAAACCGTCCGAAGGTTCTCAAGATGACGAAGCTTTCATCGTTCCCCCTGAATTGGAAGTACCACCCGAGATGGCAGTGGTATGAATAGTTTTCTATTTGAAGTTTATAATCAGCGAGGTATTAGATAATTTTTGCAGTCAGAGACTTCTGCATACAAATTTTTGATCCTTCCAGTTTCTAAGTTTTAAATTTTAAACTTATGTTCGAAGTAGATGTTTCCAGCTTAAAATTGTACAGCGTATTGCTAGACGCTTTTAAATCAATTAAAAAATGTATATTTTTTTACTGGGATACTATGATATTTCCTTTTGATATCACAACCACGAAAGTGTTTTTAAATGTTTTCATGGTATTAAGAAACAAAATACTGATCTTCCGAAATGATATACTTGAATTGTAAACGTTTTATTTTATAATTTTCAATCTTTCGAATTGAGAATCGGAAGTGATCAGTTTTTTTCGTTATTTTTCAGCCGGATACGCAGAAACTAAACGCCATAATATCGAAAACCGCCCTTTTTATCAGCCGCCAAGGAGGTCAAATGGAGGTTCTAATAAAGGCAAAGCAGTCAAACAATCCGCAATTTGCATTCCTCTCTGTGGATGGTGCGTTACATCCGTATTACAAACTCATGCTCGAGGCTATCAAGTCTGGAAAATATAACCCAGAAAAACTGCCCGAGAAGGAAGAATCCGGTACGCATTTCATTCTTACTTAGCATGTTAATTATATAACTTTTCACGATTTCTACGAGTCCGCTTAAAGGGCAGAAGAACTTTGAGCAATTTATAATAGTATGATCGAAGTTGACCTAACTGAAACAATTTTATGCTGGATATGATTAGCACCATCTACTTTGATCCCACTTAATTTTTAATTACCGTAAGTATTGGCATTACGTTGTGACGACGAGAGTTCAGCGTTAGTTTCAATAATTCCTTTAACTTAAACACACTAGTCTAATATGCATTCTTTTCTGTTTCGACCAGAAGAACCGGAAGAACAAAGCGACGAAGATGATGACGAGCCTTATCTCCATCCCAGCCTCGCACCTTCATTTGCCAAAGTTGAAGCTGTAGGTTTTATAAATCCACTGCAAAACGTTTCGTACGATTTTCTTATAGGATTTTATTAATAATTTATGTTTTTTTTAGGCACCAAGTATACCAAGTATAGCTTACAAGCCTTCAGCTGATTGTGCTTACTCGATGTTGGTGAATAGAATTACAGGAAAACCACCGCCTTCGAAAAACCCACTGCCACCGGAAGTTCCAGTTCAACCAATCGCAATCTCTGGATATTATCAAGGAATGCCTCCACAGGTAATAAAGTCAATTTTGAACCCATTGCTACAAGATCTGGAAAAGTCAAGGAATTTTGAAAAAAGGCCTGTTTTTTTTTCACTTGCAACTATGTAGTTCAAAGTCTTACTAATTATTTTAGTACATACTTCACGGCGAATTTAAAATTTGCGAATTGATATGCATTAATTTTTTTTACTAACAAAAATAATATGATTATAATAATATTAGTGAGAATTATTTAGAATTAAATAATAATTTCTATGGAAATTTCTAAGAATTTCTACCAAAGCATCCATGCCTTTTTATGAAAATTTATATGAATTGGAAGGAATCGGAATAGTTTTTTTTTCGTAAAAAGCGATAATAAATCTTAGATTTTCGTAGTTTTCCGTAAAATGGCGTAAACTTTAAGAGATTCATTTTTCGTAAGAAGGATTTCGGCGTAATTTGTTGTATGTCTTAATTCTATTTAAGTCACGCAATACATCAAAAGTTATTTAAACCCCGAAATAATCTGTTTTTGAATTTGCATCGTCTAAAATTTTGCAGTTCAGGGTGGACGAAGCCCCCCCCCCCCC
>CAKNYM010052657.1:453170-473414 GCA_932195095.1 Andricus curvator
GACGGCGTTTCGGGCGTATCCCCTTTTGATCGCCAGCGGTTCAATTAAAATTGCAAATTTTAAGCAAACATTTTGGGGGCAAGGTGAAGGGATAAGTAAATTGAGGTGTGAGAAGGAAAAAAACTGAGACCAAACGGAAAAGCTATTTTTTCTAGTTTCTTGTATACATAATCTAAAGAGTAGTAAGACTTGCGGCACAGCGAGCCAGGGGTAATCCTGTGTACCGTTCGATGTCCGTCGGATTTTTTTATTGGATTCAATGCAATACTCTTATAATTTCCGGTTTTTTGAAACGTCTAACATAGCATCGGTTAGCAAACCCATCTACGAAGAAAAATTTCCTGTATAATGTTTTAATTCAGTCTATTATTAACGTAAAAAAATTAAGAATTATGTTGAAAAATGAGGAAAATTAAAATTGAGCTTCTTTTTGTTAAAATATTTATCCCACAGCAGAGTTTAAAAAAAAAGTTTGACTACTCTAAAAGATCCATCTTTTTGGTAATATCAAATTTTTTTTATAAAAGTTGTCAATTTCTAGAAAACATCGATTACAGAAATAAAAAATTCCGAATCAGAATAGAAAGTTGTTTTTCTTTATTGCAAGCAGTTTTTTCAAAAAATGTCAAGAGATAAAAGATACTCCTCTTTGGATCTACTTCAGCTTCGATATAGTCGGTCATATTCAAATGTGTATATTTAAAAAGTTAATGCACATTTTTGAATGCCCATAGTTTTACGTGCTATATCTACAGCGATTTTAAATAAAATCATGTTGTAATTTGTTAATCAAGAATGTAAAGCTTTATTAAGAAATTGGCCTCCGCTACTTTTGCATCAAGTAATAACTTTTTGTACTGTAACGAAGATGAACAGAGTCTCGTTTTCAGCTTCTAATATTCACAAAGATTTGTAATAAAGCTGAATCATTTTCATAAAAATTAAATAATAAAATGAAAGAGGAGTTTTGTATTAATTAAGAAAAAAAAATTAAAACGCGAATATCTCGAAACGTTTCCATTGGGGGGGGGGGGGGCTACTTTTTCGTGATCGGCACAACATTTTACGTAATATTCAGTTAAAAAATTCGACGGACATGGAACGGTGCACAGGATTACCCCTGGCTCTCTTCTGCTATATGGTGTGTTCGCCCCTGAATGGCTCAACCTTGGCTATAGTGTGCGTCTCCACGCTTATAGGCCGCATTTTTTTCTTTCGATCATTACATACAAAATAGAATTTTCTCCGAAAAAACGGCCTATACCGCAAGTCTCACTACTCTTTAGATGATGTATACAAAAACTAGACAAAATGGCTTCTCCATTTGGCCTCAGTTTTACCGTCGGAATTTGCCGATGATTTACAGGGGCCTTAAGGTGGAAAAACATTAAAAATAAGAGAAATGAGGAAAGTTTGATCCGCTTCTTATCTCGTCTAAAAAAAAAGTATTGAAGCTAGGACCCAGAGGTTTTTTAATCACCCCATAAAGTAAGGGCCCTTCCATAAACCACGTGGTTTCTTTAGAGGGGGTTCGACGAATGGCCACGTTGGTCTACATGGGGGGGGGGGGGTCCCGAGTCCAAGCCACGTGGTTTTACACTTAGGTGTTAAAAAAATAGAACGCATGACCAGAAAACAGAAAAATGTGTACTGAAAACAATAATAAGTCCAAAAATATTACAACACCGAATAAATCAATTTTAAACCAAATAGTTGATGTTTAAAACAAAGATTTAATTCTCCCCCCCCCACGAATTTTTAACAAAATACATGAATTGTCAATGAGGGGCCTTCCATAAACCGCGTAGCACGCTGTGTTGGGGGGGGGGTCAAAATTGGGCCTCGTGGTTTATGGAAGCCTCCTAACCACTGCGGAGCGTAGAAAAATACTGAAAACCTTAGTAAAAATCCGCTTCCTATCTAAATTGCAAATATGAAAAATGAGGAAAGTTTGGTTATTTATACACCTGTGCTGAAAGCATCTGTAAAAACGTTTTCATAGAACGTTATAGTTTGTCATAAAACATCTTTCCACCAATGTTTACATTGATTGATAATTGTACAAGAAATTTTTGGTTAATTAGTTTGCGTGAATAGCTTTAACTGTATTTTTTTTAAATTTGACTGGAACTTCTTCAAAAGTAAACCTGAAAAAGTCGTGAAATCTTGTGAAAGGGGACTTCTGTAGTAACCCAGTAAACCTGATAGATTACTTTTTGATTAATTTCCCAAGCTCTCCCTGCTTTTTCAATAAAGAAATTTGCATGTGTAATTGCTCTAACTCGCTTCTTTTCGTTAATTCTGTTATTCTAATCTATGTTACAGCATCCATATTTTTCACAGGCTTACCCACCGTATCCAGTAGCTCCTCAACAATATTCCCACGGGCCAGTGCTGTACGGATCCAACGGGCACGCCAACAATCCACCACAGGTTTCTGGCGCACCAATTCCATCTTCAAGCGACGCACCTCCTGTGCAAACTCCACTGAAAGAACCACCTTCTCTTGTGCCATATGGACCAACACCTCCGAAGCCCCTAAGCAGACCTTCGTTTATCGTCCCGCCTGCAGAAGTTCAGATAATCATAGATAAAATGGCAAGTTACGTAGCGAAAAACGGAAGGGATTTTGAAGCAATTGTCAAAAACAAAGGTGATTCCAGGTTCAATTTCCTTGAATTGTCACATCAGTATCACGGATATTATGTTCATAAATTGACGATGTGCGAGGGCGATGTCAACCCCAGAGTTCTGACTGAAGAGGAACTTCTTCAGAAGCAAGAATTGAAGGAAGAGAAGCAGAAAAAGTTGGAAGAGCTGCAGAAAAAGCAGCAGAGAATGGAGGAAGTTCAGAAGAGAGTCAAGATGATCCAGGCGAAGAAGCAGGGGGACTCTAAATCAAAAGATGATTCTGGAAGTAAAAACATCACGACCGTTTCTTTCTCTATCAAGAAACCTAAGGAAGGAGAGTCAACTGTCATCGAAAAACGAAATGCTCTACCTTTAGAAGAAAGCGATGAGGAAATGGATGAGGAGAAGAAAGAAATTAATTCCAAACCAAGTTCGCCACAAGATGTAGTTGACGATAGTTGTTCTATGAAAAGTGAAAAGGAGTCGACCAGTTCCGACAAGAAATCGCGGATTGATGAGAAAGATTTAGTGGACCTTACAGATGATATTTTGGAGGATTGTCAGAAAGATTTAAGGAACAAGCAGGTGGAAGATAGACTAAAAGATAAATTGGCAGCAGCAGCGAGGGAAAAAATGGCAGCAAATGCGGTGAAGGAGAAGCAACTTCAGCTTGAAAGGAAAAAGAAAGCCGCGATGTTTCTGAGTCAGTTGCAAGCACCGATCGTTGTAAAAAGTAGTGACAAGCCACTCTCGTTTTCGGGAAGTAAAAAAGATCCAGATTCGGATGAAGTTCATTCGGTTCCTTCGGTTCCTTCGCCGATTAGAGAAATTGAACCTGATGAATCGAATACAGGTTGCACACCGTTGTTTGCAAGATTGAAGGGGGCAGAGTTAAACGCCAAGAGGTCGAGGCATCGGTCTAGGAGTCGGAGTGGTAGTCGGATTCGAAATCATTCTGAACGAGATAGACATAGGAGCCATAAGAAACATAAGAAGAAGAAAGATGAAAGAAAGCACAAAAGGTATGTATTTAAAGTCTATTGTTGTAAAACTTCGTTCAAACCCAAGCAGCTGGGGACCCTCCACTACTCGAAGAATATTTTATATTCTCCACTCTACGATGCGGCACGGTTTAGTGCATAAATGGTTTAATTTTTAATTCTCAAAGTTGCATTTTGCCGTAGTAACAAAAAAGTGAGATGGCGCGATTTATGCACATGCTAAAAAATCATTTTCATTTTCATCAAAAAATTATTAAAAGAAAATTTGTAGGGTCGCTAGGGGTAAGAGTGATACGAAATTAGAAAGTTATCTATATTTATATCAGCAAAAACTTGCCTAAAGGAATATTTTTAATTTTCTTTCGTAGTGTGTCGACGATTTCAGATTTTCTGACACTACGGGTAAGTATGATACGTGTAAAAAAACACTAAAATCCCAATTTTACAAGATTGTACTTTCGTAACTATAAATCTTAGGACCATTCTTAAAAGTTACAGTTATAGGTCTAGAGTTATTGAAGCATTCTGTTACTATATACGTTGGCACTTTTGTAAATGAAATATCAGTTTATGATCTTTCGTATATCATAATGAAATTTTTTTTAAATGTTGACACTTCGTTTTATTTTTTTTGCTGCATTTTTTGTCGATGGCACTACAAGAATACGAATTATTTCATTTGATGGAGATAGTAATTTCCAGTTTGTGATAAAAATTCCATGCAAATAAAGTATTAGCTTCACATGACGTAATATGAAGGGTATGAAGGTAATGATTTAAAAAATTTCCGCCAAACAAATTTTTAATACAAAACCCAAAAAGTTTTAAAGGCGAATTAATATTGTAATATTTGATGACACTACATTAAAAAAAAAGTCCCAATGCACTTCCATTATTGTGACTGTAGTAATTCCAGGCATGATGGTTAACATTTGCTTATTAAATAGATTTTTTTTAATAATATAATTAGGAAATAATCCTGACTCTTTTAGTGATTTAAAAATTAACATAATCTGTAAATAATAGAGTATGAGAATATCCAAAAATAAATTTAAATAAAAAACAACTAAACTGTATTTTCAGCATTTTTTTATCAAGAAATTTACTGTTAAAATGTTAAAATTATTGTATTTTTTCAACTCTTACCATATAATAATATGTTAATATAAAAATCAATTCAACATTTACTTAACGAATGTATTTATTTCTTCAATACATTTCTTACTTCTGTTGATCCTAATATTTTAATTATAAGTACAATTAATGTTCAACTTCGCGTTTATCTGTCAAAAAATATTTTGGCTAATATATTCTTTGCCTATCTCTTATTTTAACAAATGTTTCAGTGATTTCTCAGGTACGTAATTATGGTAAAGTCGTCTGGAACGCTAGAAACAGCTCCCCGACAGAGATTGAGTGGCCTCGAAATTTTCATAGCTTCATTTTTAATCTGTCGAATTTGATTGACAAAATTTGAGAACCTAAATTTCAAAATTTTGACTTATAGTCATCTTAGTGTTTTAAAAGTCTTGAGTTTTAAATTTGGAAATATTAAGGGTTTCAAATTTGAGGTATTTTGATGGCTTCTTTCTTGAAAGTGTTGAGATTTCCTAATTTTTAAAGTTTTTTTTTCACTTTATTCAATTTGTAATGTTAACAATTAAAATTATAGTTATTACATAAAGTTTTTAATTCAAAATAGTTCAACCATAAGGCTTGAAATTTAAAAAAATATTCAAGAATTTTGAAGGATTTAGCTCAAAATGGTTCACTTTCCAGTTATATTAATTTAGAATTGCCAAATTAATCAAGTTAATTAATTTATAACTATTGTTATATATCCAAATTGTTTACTTTCACACGATTTTAAATCAAAATTGTTGAAATTCGAAAGTTTCAATTTGGAACTTGTCCAAATTAAAATTGTTCAAGTATTAGGGCTATTTCGCATTTCCCGATTCCTACATTACCGATATTTTTCTCGTTAAACTCCTAATTACTTAGATTTACTTAAACTCCTTTTTTATGGAATTCAATTTAAACTCCATTGTTAAGATGAATTTTATTTTTTGCTTAAAAACATATTTATAATTGTTTTGACTAGTTTCAAGCAATTAGCGGATTCAAACAATCAAGATTTATTGGAAGCTAAGTGTTTCAAATGGAATTTTCATCGTATTTAGTGAAAAAACACATTTTATATTAAAAAAAAAAAATTTACTATATTATGTAAGTTTCAACACACTATAAACTATAATGAACTTTAATTAATGCATATAGCAAAAAAATGGTTTCAAAATATGCAAAAAATATATATGATAGACGTTCAGAAACGAAATACGAATTCTGACCTAACTTTTAGGTTAGAATTTTTTAGATAGTAAATATTTCATGTATAAATTGATAAAAATGTATTTTGAGTTCATTTTTATGTTAAGATGAGTTGATTAAAGCTTATAATGTGTTGACACTTATACAGGCTGACTAAAAAGTCCCGGGACGGTTGGATATTTCCTCCGGTAAAATATTTTTCAAAAAAGTGAAGGTCATTCCTGAAGTAAATTTCAACGAGGAATGCAATGGTGATCTTCATTTTGACCTTGAAGTTGACCTTCATGGCTTTTTGAAGGTCAACTTTGTTTTTTTAAATGGAAACCCCCTTTTTTACATCTGCAATCGATAGAGCGGAAAATTCTACGTTCAGATACGTACCCAAGTCATAGGTCAATTGTAACGTTCAAGGTCAATTAGAGGTTATTTGAAATAAACAAAGTTTTCCAAGAGGTCAATGCAATTCCTGAAGTATTTTTCAACGGGGAATTCAATGGTGACCTTCATTTTGACCTTGAAGTTGACCTTCATGGCTTTTTGAAGGTCAATTTTTTTTTTAATGGAAACCCCCTTTTTTCACATCTGCAATCGATAGAGCGAAAAATACTACGTTCAAGTACGTACCCAAGTCATAGGTCAATTGTAACGTTCCAGGTCAGTTAAAGGTTATTTGAAATTAACAAAGTTTTCCAAGAGGTCAGTGTAATTCCTGAAGTAAATTTCAACGAGAAATTCATTGGTGAGCTCTGTATTGATCTTGGCTACAGCGTGTTGAATATTGTAAAATCATATAGGAAATTTTTCATTAAAAGTTCCAGGAGTTCTGGTGAGAGTTCTGTTCCTCCCCAAAGAGTTATATCGAAAAGTCCTATACCGTTTTTCGATACCTAAGGCAATACCTAAGGCGATACCATAAGTCCTATACCCTTTTTCTATCTCCATACGAATATTACGAATCGAAACTAAATTTACGTATTACGAGTACATACTTACTATCTTTCGCTAAAAGATTATTATGGCGCAAGCTCAACTTTCGGAACGAGAGAGGGTATCTGTATTAATGATGCTTGGAAAAAACCTTGAAAAAACCTTGAAGATCATCACCAAGATCAATACAGAGCTCATCAATTAATTTCTCGTTGAAATTTACTTCAGGAATTACATTGACCTCTTGGAAAACTTTGTTAATTTCAAATAAGCTTTAACTGACCTGGAACGTTACAATTGACCTATGACTTGGGTACGTACTTGAACATAGTATTTTTTGCTCTATCGATTGCAGATTTGAGAAAAGGCGGTTTCCATTTTAAAAAAACGAACAAATTTGACCTTCAAAAAGCCATGAAGGTCAACTTCAAGGTCAAAATGAAGGTCACCATTGAATTCCCCGTTGAAAAATACTTCAGGAATTGCACTGACCTCTTGGAAAACTTTGTTTATTTCAAATAACCTCTAATTGACCTTGAACGTTACAATTGACCTATGACTTGGGTACGTATCTGAACGTAGAATTTTCCGCTCTATCGATTGCAGATGTAAAAAAAGGTGGTTTCTATTTAAAAAAACAAAGTTGACCTTCAAGAAGCCATGAAGGTCAAAATGAAGGTCACCATTGAATTCCTCGTTGAAATTTACTTCAGGAATGACCTTCACTTTTTTGAAAAATATTTTACCGGAGGAAATATCCAACCGTCCCGGGACTTTTTAGTCACCCTGTACACTAAAATAATTTTTTTTTTTTTTTGACAAAAATAGTTTAAACATAAAACGTGTTTTTTCACTTTACGCGATGAAATTTCCACATGCAACGCTTAGTTTCCGATAAATCTTTTTTAGCACAAAGTAAAATGTATCTTAAAAATTCTACCTGGTTTCGCGAGTTCACATTTTGGCAATCTGATCCTGCATTTTCATAATTTTACACACAAAAATTATTTCAAACCGTTTTTTAAAAATTATAAGCATTTAGGACCAAACAAACCTTCCTTAGTGCCTTTTCTTTAATCAAATTTAATTTCCCAAACTTTTCAATTCGATATCTCATTTCGTGTGGACAGGTGTTAGGAGAAAATAGGAAGTAGAAATTTGGCAAGTATAACATGACCTTTAGACTTACATTTTGAAATGTTATAAATATAAGGGGTCGTACTTAAGTTACGTAAAAGCTCGGGGGGGGGGGCTGTGTGTACATTTGTTACGACAATGGTTAAAAAGAGTAAGGCGAGGGGGTGAGACCGATAATCTGTTGCGTAATTTAAGTACAGCTCAAGATAACTCATATTCCCATCACTTTTAGTTTTAAATCATTTCAACAATATTCAAATAATTCAAAGCTTATCAACCAGGAAAGGTTTTAGTTTAAAAATGTATAATTTTTTATGATGTGAAATAGAAAATGTATTTTTCTGCAATTTTTAATATTTAAATTTAAAATTATTGTATATGAATTGACACATTTTTCAATTGAATGTTGCTTACATAATAAGGCCTTTAAACTAGAATTGTACAATGGTTAAAGGATTTAAATTTGAAAATATCAATTTGAGCATTCTGATTTAAAATTGTTCAATATTTTTAGATATTTATTTACTTATTCAGACTATAGATCAAGAATTATTTATTCAAAGATCTTATTTTAATTTTTAAGAAAAAATTTAGACTCAATGGTTGTAGTGCTTGATTTTTTGTGATTTTAATTGAAATGGCAAACACTTCGAGTTTTAGAGAACTTAAAAAGAATTGGGACCCACCTCTTTTTTCTGTTAATAGTTGTATCCCTTTGTTATGATACAATTAATAAATAATACAATTATGATGAAGTTGATCATTTATAATTAATTTACAGTGAAGTGTTAAGTTTTGTTAATATAAAGTATATCATTAATACAAAAGTAATGAATTTGATATCTCACAATCTTTTATAATGCAAAATAAAATAAAAGAGTGTACAGACTTTAGTCAAATTATTAATTGTCTGTAAAAACCATTTAATTTCGCTTAACAGTATCCTCAACACACCTTATGTTTTTCAAGCGTAAGGACAAGTTCTAGCACAAAATAATATTTATTACTGAATTTAAATCAACATTTTTCGACGTATTATAAAGTGCTTCAATGGTTTTGAATTTTATTTTTCAGTTCAAAAATTCGAATTCTAATAAAAAATTCTATTTGAAAAAAATTGATTTTGAAATAAGACGCGCGGGCAGGCTTTTTAAATCTAAAATGTTTAAAAAATTACTTGTAATTGTTTACATCTTTTGCAGAATAATATTTTTAAATTGTATGAAATTTAGAAACACTAAGACCTAACGTTTACATTTTCATTTTTTTTAATTGAAAAAATCTTAACTGAATGAATAGCATTCCAAAATTTACTTTTTGCATCTTTACAACCATATTTATACACTTTTTCCTATCTTCATTTACGACAAAATGAATCCAGTGAATATTTCGAAGTACGAGTCTAAATGTCCGGACTGTCCGTACGTTTATCACACAGTTAAGGCTAAACATACGGACCTGGAAAGATGAAGGGGAAGCTCTATAAGGGTAGGACGCGAGGCTTGTATCGGGACGTATTAATACTACCTATTTCGAAACCTTGTCAAATTTTCTCAGGATTTTAAAATGAAAAGCTTAGAAATTATTTTAAAAAATAACAATTTTTCTAATATCACCAAACGGTTACGATGGTCTCTAAAAGGTTAATAATGTATTATTTATATTTGTGTAATTATTTATGGTGAATAATAACTAATATATTATTAATCAACTATAATTAATATTGCTTTAAAAATAAAAAATGTAGTTGTGCTTTCATACAAGGATATGCGGTTCAAAGCTACCATCGAATCTGTATGAAAGAACTTAACATGTACATGTGCTATTCGATCTCAGGAACTCAGCGTGCAGAATGACCGAGATCCTCATAAAAAAAACACATTTGTGCAGATTTTTTTCGTGTAGATATGCTATACTTTTGTAGATGTATTGTTTCTTCATCAGGAATTCTCGAAAATAGCTGTAGATATGCGAATAAAAACCTAATTATCTTGATATTTAATTACAATGTTTAATATTTATTAGCATAGTTACATTTTTCTTCTCATAACGAATCCAACGATTCAAAAAAACTAGCTTTTGGTAAAAATTCAGTTGTATAGTTTCTTTTTTAGCACGGCAGTATATCAAATTTTATTTTAAAATGTTAGCAGTAAAAACTGTACAAATGTCTATTTGAACGATTTCAAAATAAACTACTTAGGATTTAAATAATGCTTTAAAGCTTAAATATTTGTTCGCTGAATCAATACAAATTTAATATTTTTGAAATCTAAAATATTTCAGGCGCTCAAACTTGTACTATTTTTCACTTGAGCTCAATAGCATTGGAAAGTGTAGTTTCAAATTTACATTAAAAGTATTAATTATAGTAAAGCCGAAATGACAAATCTTAGAAATAAATATTTAATTATACTTATAAGTAGCAACATTTTATTATTAATGGTGGTATTTTTTAAAAGAAAAAATCTTATTGATTATGAGAACGATTTTAAACATATAAAAATGGTTTATTTAATTTTAATTTAAGCAGTAATAATTTTTTTCAACCTTTTAACATTGACATTTCATGAAATTATTATTATTTAATAAAGAAAAAAAATATATTTTCTTATTTTGTCTGATTTTTAGTAAAAAATGTCATACTGTGTTATCGCGATCTTCAATTTTGATTTTTCCGGAACAGAATAATTTTTTTGTATGAAACATTTTTTTGTTATCATTCAGCATCCCCATTTATCGGTTGTAATTTTGCATTTTTGTAAAAAATTTAAAATTCCTTTTTTAATCACGAGCCAAAGCCGATTTTGAAAAGCAGTGAAATTTTAATGTCAAAATTCTTGGTCGTTTTTCTTGGAATTGGCTAACTTTTTTACATAAAACTTTATTTGCTTGTATTCAGGAACTCAATATTTCGAAAGCATGATTTTATTTTATTTTTAAACGGAAAATTGAATTTTTTATTGCAATCCGCGGTCAAGCCTGGTCCAATTTTAGATTAGTGTCCCTTTGAGATTGTCAACTTCACATCCATTTCCTGGAAGCTTGATAACTTTTGGATAAATATTTTTTGGCTATAAATAACGATTTCAATTTTACAGAATGTTTTTTGGCTCTTTTGAAACGTTCCCATTTTATTGGTTATCTAGTTCTGTACTGCCACCCTTCATATTTCAATTTTTTGTTTCTTTACACATGTAAAAATTAATGTTTAACCTTTCCCCTTTTTCCGTGAAAAAATTACCCTATTTCCCCTTTTTTGAGCTCCTTCAGCGTTGTGCTCTCTCTGCGTTGTCTAAAAGTAAATACAATTCAATAAGTATTTTGTGAATTGGGGTAGAATTTTCCATAGTTTAAAAAAATTTGATTTACAAAAAATTTGTTTTCTGGTTCTTTACAGTTACGATAGCCCCAGTAGTTCCTGGTCCCACAAATCGAAAAAGAGTAAAAAGTTATCCAGGCATCGAAGTCGATCGAGAAGTCCCCGCAGACATCGTCAAAGCTCAAGACATCAACGAAAGGGCAGCAGTTCCAGTAATTCGTTGTCTAGCTCACCTTAAGTTATTTATCTGGTGCATAGATAAGTATTTTGTATCTAACGTTGTACATAATCTATATATACCTGTATATTTCAACGAGTACATACTGTTTAATACGTATTTCGTCAAAAACGAATAAAGCGTAAATGTTTCTTAAAGTCCGAAAATTTCATTTACAAACTGTAACACATATATTTATTTTATGACAAATTCTACTTTTCAGAAAATAAGATCATCGAAAACTATTTACTTTTTATTCCATTTATCAAGTAGGTATTTGGTGTTTCCAATTATTTCGTAGTTTTCCCAAGCGTGTTAAAATGTTTTTTGTGGAATTTATTATTATCAATTAATTTTATTACCCAATTTATACGTAATAAAATAAATTCTTTTGGCTATCTAATCTTTTTAATGCCCATTGACTTTTGTCGTTTTAACTGGCAATAAAGGCAAAGAAGTTTGAAATTTCATGAAAGAAGTGTTTCACACGCATACTTAAAAATTCCTCCTCGCCCGTAAAATATCACGGCCTTGCTTTCGCGAATTCGCTGTCAAGATCAATAATAATGCAATTATTTGGCGCATATTATTTATCTCCTAATTCTTTATCTGCTAAGGATACATTCAGATTTTTTTACGATACTGTTACAAAACTGTTTTTAATTCGAATACAATAAATATTATTTTTTATCAATATTGAATGACTAAGTGACTTAATGACATAAGCAAAACACGTGCGTTGACATCGCATGCGTTCATATCGACATCTATATAGTTACTATTAACAATTTTTTTATCTATGTGAAATTACCAATGGCATTTACTGATTTTTTTATAGAGAATTTCTGCGAAGTTACAAAGCACTGTTTTGTGGCGCATGAAAAGAGGGGTTATCACTTGAAATATTTGCGCAAGTGACTAATCTGCTTGGCGTTAAAATGGTCTTTCGACCTCCTCTATTCTAAATATATATATTATTATTTTCACGATTATGAAATAATTAATCCTTTTTCAGAGATAAGACCTTGATAATACTGGAAAATTCTGAGACTAATTATCCGGGCCAGAGGTTACAAATCTTCCTTTGAGAAAGTTTTCCGTCAAATTGCTATCAATGTGAGTCTTGTGGGGAAATTACCAATCTTCAATTAGAAAGTTTTTATTATAATGGAATCGTAAGATTGAAGTAATTCCAAAAATGGCAAATCTGATGAACTTAGCTTAGGCAGTATTTTTCCTGTTGTTAAGTATGATAAAGGTTCGGCCATTTTTTTCTGGTTGATAACAGGTTGATAACAGAAGTTTTTTCTCGATTTTTGTACATTCGAAAGACCAATAATGATTTTGTTTGAACGGGTCGATATTAAGAAAAGTTTCATTGATTTTCAAATTTGGATAGGTAGTTTTAAATGATTAAATAAAATATGTAAACATTAAAATAAACAATCTTTTGAGCTTGAAAGAAATTTTATTTAAATTCGGATATTAAAAATTTAGAATTTATAACTAGATTCATTTGAAGCTTAGGTTTCCAAAAGATTTTCTTTTATTCATTAAATATATTTTGTGATTTGTATGCCTTAATCAAATTTAATTTCCTACATTAATTCATTAGAAATAAAATTTGAAATTTTTTAAACAATAAAACGCTTTTCAAAGTCGAATAAGTATCTTTAATTTGGTTACTTTTCAATGTAAGTTTAAATGTTCTAGTTAACTAAGTTAATCTTTCAAACCTATTATTTAATGAGTTAAGAATTCATCAATTAATAAAAGGAAAATTTTAATCAGTGCAATTTTCTCTTTGTCTACCAGTATATTGACTTCAACTCTTTTTTCAATTCAAGATGATTAGATATTACCGAAGGAGACTGCCAAACTGTTAATCGCCAGAAAAATGATTGAGCAACTTTAGTTTTTTATTCTATCCATTGATGACCCATAGTTTGAACTTTAACTTGCATGTCTTTATATTGCAAAGATTTAAAAAATGGTAATTACAAATATAAAAAAAAAATTAAAAGTAATTCTATTCAAAATACGACAAATTCCGGGGAAATATTTTTCTCATAGCAAGTTTTTCTAATAATTTGTAAAGGAGAACTTTCATAACACAATTTCAGGAAATCGCCCGTGTTTGCTAAAGAAATAGTGGACTAACTCGCACATTGCTTAGAATTACATAATCCGCAATTGTGCGTAATATTATTGTATTACAGCATATTTCATTCAACTTATTATGGATCGTAATTCGTCATCATTTATCGCTTGCTTTAGAGGTTTAGAGTAGTTTCAGATAAAGCCAATTGTTTAATAATTAAATATCAATACATTTATTTCTTAATTTTTTTCAGAAAGGGAATTTAAGAAGCATATTTATTTAAATTCTGAAGGCTTTGAATAAAAATAAATATTAAAAATTCAGAAACTGAAATAGAAGTCTAATATGAAGAGAAAAAAAACTATTTGAAAAGTTTGAAATTTGAAAAAGGAATATTTGGAAGCTACTCAAATCTGCGAATTTAAAAAATTCAAACCTGTGATTTAATTATAAAAAAATGATGTTAGAAGTAACAATAAAAGCGTTTCAAATTAAAAGTCTGAATTTGGAACTGAAAATCAAAGATAAAAAGTAATACATTTTAGTATTCAGAAAGAAATTATTGTAAATAAATTTCGTATGATTTCGAGTAACGCGAGGAAAGATTCCAACTGAAAAGTGTATGAGTTTGAAAGCTTTTTTATTTGCATTTGAAGGTAATTCAAATAATGAAACGCTTAAACATAAAGAATTAAGGTGTATAAATAAATAAAAAATAAAGTATATCTAAGAAAATACCTAAGATGTGAAAACTTTCTTCTTTTCGAAAATTTCCAACGAAAGAAGCCTTGAATTTTAATGTTTCAGATTCGAAAAGAATTTTATTTCGAAATTTTATGAATTACAATATGCAATATTTGAAGTTTTTGAAGAAGCAACATCTCTAGGGGACGAAATATATTATTTTTTAGAAGTAATTAGGCAATATTGCAATATTGCATGATGAGGTTCAGGATAGTTTGTTGTATTCTAGGGCGCCTACGTTATTTTTTTAAAATTCTAACTTTTCTTATGAATATGAAAAAATCAAGGTACATATGTTTAGTGGTATTTTAGGGGGTCCAAAAAACTACTGTGCAACCGTAGGTACTGCGCATCGAATTAAATTATATGAATCTTTCAAAATTTTCTAAACCTCCCGTGCAATATTGCCTGACAAGAGGACCTGTGTAGGATGTCTTCCTTATAGAAGGCCAAATTTAACAAAGAATTGGCAAAAAATATAAGTGTGGGTTTTTTTTTTATTGAGAAAATCGACTTTTAATATTTTCAGAAAGACCTTACCTAAATCTGGATAGAAATCTCAATTAGGTCAAAATTGATAGAGGTTTTAAAAATGGGGGGGTTTATTTTTAAAAAAGCACAAAATTCGAATACCCATAACTTCACAGACAATATTTTTATCGCAAATCTGAAAAATATTTGTCGCCTAATTTCCTCTAAAAAAACAACATATTTCGTCCCCGAGAGATTCTGCGAGTTCAAGTGTAGAACCTGCTTGATTTGAAATGGATTCGGTCTATAAATCTATTTTAATATTTGGTAAAAAATACTTTCTTATAAAAATATATAAATTAATTGAAACTTAATATTAAAATACTAGTATCAAAATATCGAGTAGTTTTAAAAATCGTTGACGATTTTTTGTTTGTATTGAAGAACGAATGTGTATGTAATTCGAAGTTCAATTGAAATTAAATATGATTAAAAGAGAGAGAATGAGACCTTTAGTAATTAAATTTGCAGCAATTCTATGATTTCCTTATCGGTAGGTATAATTGTATGATAAAAAAAAATTAATAGCAAGATGTGATGTATGAAAGAATGGATCTTACATCTCAGCGTGCACTGTTTCCAACTTGGGTCAGGGGTGATTTGTTTCAGATTTATAATATAAGTTCTGTCGCTAGTACAATTTAGTCAGTCTGTGCCGTGTGCTCTTCCGAAAACATTACTATTGAAAGAATGTCTGCGAAAGTAATGGTGAGTACAGATATTTAAATTAGAGATGTAATTCCATTAATTCGCGAAGTTTCAGGATTGTTTTAATTTAAAAAGTGTCTCAAAGTGAGAAAAAGAATTAGTGATTGCTTGATTACGTTTAATTTTCTGAACTAAAATTCGGAATTTTTATATCAAGGTGGCAGAATTTTACTTTCTGACTTCCAAAATTATCGGAAACTTTGAAACTTTTATGGAATACACAAAATTTGTCTTTTATTATAACCCAAACGGTTCCTTTTGGCATTAGAAAACTTTTTAGAAGAGGTGCCAACAATTTTTTTTATTTGTCTAAAAACAAAAATTGCTTTTCTTCTTGGATTCTATTGAGGGATTTCAAACTATTTCGAAATCCGCAAGAAATTTTAAAGAAGTGTCTAAACGTACCGAAAAGATCTGGATACTTGTACCGAAATTTCGGTACACGTGCCCATTTTAAAATTAAGAAAATGCTGGCGTTTTTTTTTAATACAATATTCTCCTATTTTTAAAAACTACGCTAGATGAAAAAAAGTTTACATAGTAAAGTTGTTCTTCTTTAAATGCTTTACAAGAGATTCCCCTAATAATTTAATATTTTCAACTAACTGACTAACTACTTTTCAACTAACTAATAGTTCAATATTTCCCACCTTTTTCGTAATGGCAGTGTCTATGTGTACCAAAGAAATCTATACCGAATTTTCGGTACAAACAGTCCCTTTTCCAAGTCCCGCTATTCTTACCGAAATTTCGGTACATGCAGCCACGGCCTTTCAAAATATATGCATTTTTTTCAAAAAATTTGAGATTGAATACAGGATTTTTTTTCGTGAAATATCGAAAAGTGGTTCCAAAACTTTAATTAATTTATATTTTACATCGGAATAGTATGTTTATTTAATTTTCAAATTAAGGAAAGAATCTTCTTTCTAGACTTACTCAATTTTTCAAGTCCAGTATTTTAAAGTAGGTAGAAATTTTGCAATTGTTAATACTTTTTTTTTTCTAGACCGAATATGTATATGTTGTTTTTAGAGGAAATTAGGCAAAACGTATTTTTCCGACTTGTGGTAAAACAATTTTCTACGAATTTATGCGTATTTCAATTTTGTGCTTTGGTTTAAAAAAAAAAACCCAAATTTTTTCTTTAAATCTGTATGAGGTTTGACCTGATTGAGATATTTGAGATTTCTTTCCAGATTCTGTTACCGTTTAACGTCTTCTTTCGAAGCGTTATTTCTGAAAAGATTAAAAGTCGATTTTCTCAAAAAACCTACACTTATTTTTTGCCAACTTTTTTTTTAAGTTGACCTTCTATATATAGGACATCCTATGATTTTTATGCGGACTAAATATCTTCTGTGGGCAAGAGATTTTTTTTTCTTAAAATCGAATGTTCTCATTTTTCTGGCAAACAACGACAGATACGAAAAAATGTTATCATAAAAGTTTGCACATCTAAAAAAGTTCGACAAAAAATACCTCTTTCTCTATTGCCTCAAAAATGGTTTAGCGCGCATAAAGCTAATAAAGCTGCCTTTCTTGCGGTAAAAAATATGAGAAAAATGAAGAAGATGAGGATTCATTTTTTCCCATATTGTTTATAGTTTTTGCTTATATAGAGAAGGCATCCTATCAGCTTCATGTGGGTTAAGACATTTTTGAGGCTGGAAAAATTTTTTCCCTAAAAATAAAATTTTTGAATTTTGCTCATAAACGATGCAAGATATCGCACGAGATATATTTTTTGTCGAACTTTTTTTGATGTGCAAACTTGTAACCTAAGATTTTTTTTGTATCTGTCGTTGTTTACGAGAAAATTGTCAATAAATATAAGTGTATGTTTTTAAAGAAAATCTACTTTTACGATTTTCAGAAAAACCGTTGTCATTTTGTACCTTTTTTAAATCTTCAGGCAGGATTCGAAAGAAGCGGATAAATGATATCAGAATCTAAAAAGAAATCTGAATTATTTCAATTAGGTTAACATCTATAGAGGTTTAAAGAAAAAATTTGGTTTTTTGAAAAACAAAGCACAAAGTTCGCAGACATTTTTTTTCTTGCAAATCGGCAAAATACATGTTGGATAATTTCCTCTGCTGAAAAACAACATACTTCGTCCCCGAGAGATTCTGCGACTTCAAATTAGTGTAGAACCTGCCTGATTTGAAGTGGATTCAGTCTCTATTTTAAAAAACCTTGGATTGTTGATGAAAGGATCGATGATCAGTGATTTTATTTTCGGTATTTTCAGTCCCAGTCTGCTTCGCTCCTGGATCCGTCGGAGCACCTTCGTCCAGAGCCTGTCTATGCTGGAAAATCAGAGAGTCAGTTCAGAAGGTTTGAAGAGGATGATGATGATCCAACCATGAAACGTGTTCGAAAAACCTACTACAATATGCACACATATCAAACCGTTGACTATGTTCGTTGTTAGTACACCAATTAAACAAATTTATTAAAATTTAAAATATTAAAAAATGAAGGTTTTCTCTATGATTCTACTCGCTGTATCGGAGAATTTTCTAAAAAAATAAAAGTATCGAAAGTTTCTTACTATGTCTGGATTAAAGTATAATTCACCAATCATAGAAAAAAATGCAGTACACTCAACTCCTGATATACGAAGGCCCGGTTTACGATATTCCTAGAATTCATGTCCTCGGTAGTTTCATGATGAGGGGAGCTGCGGGACCGAGAGAGAGGCGGTGCTCAGTCAAGCGTGACAAACAGAATGAGGGTCGCACTCTCAGCGCATTAGTTGCGTCATGCATCCAAATCCAACAGAAATGGGCTATGTGACCATGCCTCTTTACGTTTGGATTCCCCCGATTTAGGATGAAAGCCATTGCAAGCTATGCCCGAAGTCGTCCTTATATCGGGAGTTGAGTGTCCTTAATTTCGTAATTAATTAAATTCAATGCCCTTAGGGGATATATAAATTAATATTCTTAATAATGTTCCTAAAGTGAGATAAACAATATTTGTACAGCTCGAATGGCAGAATGGCTCCAATTCAACAAATTTAAGATGACAATTAAAGATGCTCTTATTAAACTGAACGACCTCTACGACGAAAGTGACCCTGATACGGACCTACCAAATATTGTTCATGCTTTTCAAACAGCGGAAAAAGTCAGAGAAGCCCATCCAGACCTAGACTGGTTTCATCTTACTGGACTGATTCACGATCTTGGAAAGGTAAAATATTTTCCGTATTAGTTTTATAAAAAATAATAATTAATAATAAAACTACTCCATTCAATTTTATGAGCCAATAGAAAAATCAAAAGGTTTCGATTAAAAATTGTTGTATTAGATCAATTTACCACAGGGTGTATTTTTAATTTTATTTGTAATTATCACTCACATATCAGAAAAAAGTCCCGGCCACTAAACTTTTAAAATTCATTCCTTCAAAACGTAACAATTATAAATTTAAAGTATCTAAAAGAACAAGATTAAATTCAAATGCTTAATTCTGTTCATAGGTTTTAAGTAAATTTAAATTCCTAGCCTTCAAAATTGGACACTATATTTTAAAACAAAACATATTTAAAATTATACAATTTCAATGACTAAAAAAGTGGATAAATTGACATTCTAAGTCTTAAAATAAAATAGTCTTTAAATGGAAAGCATTAAAAAATGTTCACTTTCAAAATTCAAAGTGTAAGTCATCAAAGTAGAAGAATTTTTCATATGAGGCCTTCAAACATAATAAATTTTAGTATTAAGGATTGAATACTACAAATTTTTCAGCATTTCGAATAAACTGGACAGTATCAAAATTGACCAATTTTAAACTAAGGCCACGGAAATGTGTCAGATTCAAAATGAAAGCGTTCGAAACCGAAAAATTTCAAACTAGGATACCTTCAAACATTAAAACTAAAACAAAAACTTTTCAAAATTAAACAATTTTAAAATTAAGGCGCGTAAAACTAACCAATTTCTGAACAAAACATTCAAAATTGACCATTTAAAGCCTTAAACCTATAAAAATTAACAATTTAAAATAATGCGTTCAAGATAAAAAAAAATTTAAGCTGAAATAAGTTAAAACTGAACAATTAATACGTTCAAGTTTGAAAAGTTAAACCTTTGCAACTGAAAAATGAATTTAAAGTTTGAGAAACTTAAAATAACCTATTTATGTGACAATATGAAAGATTTGAAATTAATTAATTAATTAGGTAATCAAACTTAAAACTTTCAAAAATCAACAGTTTTAAGCTTGAAGTACTTAAAATTGTGCACTTTTAGATTAGAATTAGATTATACAAAAATTTCAATCCAAGTCGCTCCAACATGTATAATTTCATGTAATATCAAATATTATTTATAGTAATTAACAAGATTTTTCTGCTAATATTGGATTTTTTTTAATTCACTTAAAAAATATTCACTGTTATTTCTCGGTCTTTCCTGATTCATACAAATTCCCGGATTTACTTTACAAAATAATATTTTGAGGGTATACTGCCTAAGTTCTTTAATGCAATAAAAATTATTTTTCATCATGCCTCGATCGAAAATTCGACTTTCGATGCCTGTGGAGCGGGTCGAAAATCGAATTTTCAACCCTAGGGGA